>VMDO01003685.1:0-138407 GCA_007922755.1 Pedetes capensis | reverse complement strand
GGAATTCAAGTAGCCATAAAATAAATGATAAAATGTTCTTTCTCAATAATAATAAAGTGTGGTTTCAATAATAAGACATTGTTTTTAACTACCAAGATGACAAATGTTTTGATCTATAAAACCAAATTTGGAATCTGGTGAGATAAACAATCTCATATACCACTGACAGTAATACAAATACTGGCAAATTTTCTAGAATGCCTTTTGAAAATATGTACAAAAAGCATTAAAAGTATAAATACCCTTTAACCCAACAACAAGCCTTTTACTTTTTATCCTAACAAAGTAATAAAATATAACTTGATAAGGCAAAAGTATGTTTATCAAGTTAATTTATAACTTTAAAAAATAGCCAGGCATCCAACAATCATATGAAAAAATGTTCAGCATCCTCAGCCATCAGGGAAATTCAAATCAAAACTATTTTGAGATATCATCTCACTCCAGTCAGAATGGCTACCATCAACAAACCAAACAACAAATGCCAGCAAGGACAGGGATAAAGGAACCCTGATACACTACACCTGTTAGTGGGAATGTAGGTTGGTACAGCCACTATGGAAATCAGCATGGAAGTTACTCAAAAAGCTAAAAATAGAACAACTCTATGACCCAGCTATGCCACTCTTGAGTATATATCCAAAGGAATATAAGTCAACATACCACAGAGATACCTGCTTATTCATGGTTTTTGAGGTAGTATTCACAATAACCAAGATATGGAATCAAATTCTGCATCCATCAACAGATGACTGGATAAGGCAAATGTGGTATATATACACCATGGAGTTTTATTCAGCCATAAAAAGGGACAAAATTATGGCATTTGCTGGAAAAGGGGTGAAACTAGAGCTCATCATTTTAAGAGAAATAAGCCAGACCCTGAAAGACAAACATCACACGTTTCCTCTCCTATGTAGATGTTAGATTTCAATATATATTCAATATTATAATATATAGGTCATGAAAGTAGAAGGGGCTCTACATAGGGGGAGAAAAAGGACTAAAAAGAAGGGGGATGGGGTAGTAAGAAAGGGCAATGGAAGAAAGGAAGGGAAATATCAACTTTTGCCCTTAAGGCAAAATCTGGAGAAAGATATAGATATAGATATAGATGATATAGATAAAGATAGAGAGTGGTATAGATAATATATGATACAGAGAGATAAAGAGATACACACAAACACAAGCAAGACGTGAGTAGAAGGGGAGATCACTGGTGAGGAGGAAGGGGATCTGAGGGGTGAGAGGGTCATGACAGGATAATGGGGGAAGTGAATGTGAGCAATATACAATGATATGCATGTATGGAATGTCATAATGAAACCTATTAACTTGCACACTAAGAAATTACTAATTAAAAAAAATAGCTGGCATGGTGGTGCTTCCCTGTAATTCCAGCACTCAGGAGGCAGAAGCAGGAGGAGCTCCTCAAGTTCAAGGCCAGCCACGTCTACATAGTAAGTTCCAGGCCAACCAGACCTGCATGTCAAGATACTATCTCAAAACAAACAAACAAACAAAAAGAATAAACTTATCAATTCAACCACAGGTGACTGAATAAATAATAAAACATATCTTACTATCATGACATTTAATCATAATAATAATGGATATATACATATTATTTGTTGGACATGGTAAGATTTTAAGTGAAATTTGAAAATAATAAGTATAATGTAAAGAAAGATCTTGATCAGACATAAAATTGTTTCTAGCCACTATTATCTGATTTTATTTTCTTCATTTTACTTATCACTGTGTTCTAAATGAACACATTTCTTTGTATTTGGATCTTTAAGATCTGTTACAAATATGGAAAAATCTTCAATGTTATTTTCCTTCCCTTCCCATCCCAAATGTTCTCTTTATACCTATATCATACTCCATCCCATTCATAAATATTATCCATCACCTTCTATTTCCCTATCACCAGAGTTTATCAACCTACATGTCAGAGGGAAAAAAAACTTTTTAACAAAGAATTAGGGTGGTATATAATAAGGTAGTAAATCTCTATGACAGAGAAACCAACCAAAGCAAACTTACAGAAGGAGAAATGACTTATTGGGGAACTCACAGTTAGAAAACCAGTCCATAATGGCAGCAGGGCAGGCAGCAGGTGGCAGGGTCCATGTTAGACGGCCTCATGGCTTGGTGGATCAGGAGGCAGAACTGGGGCTTTGGGTAAAACCTCCAAAGGCCTACCCCCAAGGAACTGCTTCCACAAAGCTAGAATCCCACCTCCCAAAGTTCCATGATCTCGCAGGACAGCAGCACTAGCTGGGGACCCAATGTACATACATATGACCTTTGGAAGACATTTAGATCCAAACCATAACAGAGGGGAAAGATTGGAATAGAATAATTGGCTCCACCAACAGAAAGAAGGCAAAAGAACAGATAGCAATATGCTTTATTCACCAAACTATGAGACCAAAAAAAAAAAGAAAAAAAAAAAAAGCAGAGGAAGGAAGAAGTGGGAAGGATGCTAAATGGACTCTGACACCTACAAGATGAGCATCTCGCCATCCTATCCTCAACAAAGAAGTTATGCCCCTTCCCTCTCCCGAGTCATTGCACACACATCCATAGTGCTAGGTACATTTTTAAGTGGAACATCCAAGATTCAAACCCAGGCCACTGGATTGCAGAGGCTCTGCTTTTTTATTTTATTTTTAATAATCAATTTATATAATATCCATCAAATAAAATATGTCTTTTTCTGAGCCCTAATCTACATTCTGTCTCTATTAATTTTCCTGTTCCAGAGGTCAGCTGCCTTCACTACCTCTGCCATGCCCTTGGTTCACAGTTTCCACCACTTCCCCAGTCTCTCCTTCCTGTCTCCACTCTCATCAAGTGAGTAAACATCCATAACAGACATTACTGATTGTTTGATGTAAACTTGTGCACGATGGAGAAGTGGCAAACTTCCCAGGGAGCTCACTCCATCTTCTATCACCCATTTAAGCCCCTCACTTTGTTTACCTCAAATGTCTCCTTTTTCAACATAAGCCCTTCTCCTTCTCTCTGTTCTTGTGCCTCAAAACTCAGCTAACCATCATATTCAGAAACATCCTCACTGAGCCCCAGAACCAATCACCAACTCGAACTCACTTAGCCTTTCCAAAAGAAAGCTGTGTGCTTAAGTAAAAGGAGAAAAATGGAAGGAGTGTTTTCATGAATGATAGGAACAAATTAAAAGTCTGTTCAGTTAATATTTACTATGCACCTACTGTGTGAGAGCAGGACATTATGGTCCTGACTCTAGAGCTCAGAGCTCATGAAATACGTTCATGAATATACTATGTAAATTTTTGACAAATACAGGCAGTGAATTGTATCTATGAATCATTATTATTATTATCATTACCATCATAATATTATTTATATTAATTCTTATCCCCACTAAAAACACCTTGACCATACTTAAAATACATACTCAAAATACATATTTAAAATATTTTATAATATTTAATAATGTGCTTATATAAATATTTAACAAATATTCATTAAATATTTGAGAAGAAAAGTTAGGAAAGGGAAGAAAATGAGGGGAAAAGGACTACAAGCTTTTCTTAATCTAACACTAAAGAAGTACTACCATTGCTTCCCACTTTGAAACCTAGATCTTAAGAACATCAGGGGTACTACCATCAAATTTAGATTTCCCATACTAACTCCAAGAATACAACAGTGAAATGCTCACAGTGAAATGCATGTATGGAAAGGTTATGATGAGTCCCATTAAGTTGTATATTTAAAATTACCAATTTAAAAAAACTATTAAAAAAAGGGGGCTGGGATTTAGCTCAGTGGGTAGAGCGCTGCACTGCAGTCTCTGAGGACCCGAGTTCAATTTCCAGCACCACAAAAAATGGGAGAAGGGCCTGGCAATCCACTCCCAAGGCAATCCCGAAGCACTCAGCCATTGAAATCCCTATGAGGGTCGCTATGAGTCGGATACCAACTCGACGGTACCTAACAACAACAACAACAATTAAAAAAAGAACATGAGGCTCACAGGGAGAGAAGTTAAGGAAACTGGTTATACTCATGAAGGACGGAAGTAGAATGGCAGATATCAAGTTCATGTTAAAGGATAATATGTCCTCTTTAATTAGAGAAAAATGAAGAATAAGGGATGAAAAAGCTTCCGCATACCAGTTTGGCCTCCTCCTGGTATTGCTTAATGTATTCTTAGCCAAGTTTATTCACAGGCTGAATCGCTAAGTAGAGATCAGCAAATTATGATGAGGAATGACAGTGCAGAGAATTCAGAAAAAGGTAAGGCCACGGTAATCATTGTGAATGAATTGTTTGACGTTACCTGTCATTTCCATCTGGAAATGCCAGATTTATGTAGGCCGGATCTTACTGAGAGCGCTCACTTTGGCGTGCATTTTGAGTCCTGCCACCTAATTTGTTAACATTTGGGCTGAGAGCTGGACAGTTCGTGCTTAGGAACTCAAAACTGTATGAAGCATAAGGAAAACGGAATGGCCGTGATCTTGATGCAGAACGTGTTGCCATCTATTGTTTGTCAGAGGAAAAGGGATGCAAATTTCAGAACCTAAATGAATAGGATGAATCAGTATCTGGATGGCATTCGTCTCATGAACATTCCAACAGAAAGGGTGAAAGAGAACAATCTGGCAAGGATTTTTCTAAAGAAAAGACAAGAAAAGAGAAGCAGCTTTAGGGCTTTTTTTTTTTTTTTTAAATAATATAACTGTAGAAGTTTTCAAATAAGTCTGTCTCATTTGAAATGAGAGATGTAAAGATAGAGACATGTAAGTCACTTCACCAAAACAGTGATCTCAGGGTCAGGACTTCCCAAGCTTTAGGTCAGGGGATGTCTGGAATTCACTAAGCAGGTGGAATTCACCAAGAAGGCTTTTCTAATGTGTGCTGGAAACCAGAGAAACGGAATTCTCCCTTATAGTTTGTGGAAAATCCTCAAAAATGCTTTAAGAAATGCCACAACAGATTCAAAGGTTATTTCAGACCTGGAAACTCCATGAGGACAAAGTTGTGCATGGTTTTCATCCACTGTCTCCCTAGTATGTAGAACCATGTCTGGAACATGGTAGGTACTCAGTAAGTACTGTGCAATTGGTTGCATAAGATTTGAAATTATACAGCAGGGAATAAAACTAGAGAATCCTTGGACTCATGTGGAAAAAAGGAAGAATGTGAATGGATGGAGGAAGAAAGGGAGTAAAGAGAGAAAGGAAAGGAAAGGAAGAAAGAAAGAGAGAGAGAAAGGAAGGGAGTGAAAGGAGGGAAGGAAGGAAGGAAGGTAGGAAGGAAGGAAGGAAGGAAGGAAGGAAGGAAATCCCAGAAAGGACCATATAAATCAGTGAGTAAAAGAAGCAACACATTAAATAATTGCAGTCCATCATAATACCATTACATTGCCCTAATTACTCATTCAACCCTTCAGGAATTAATTCTCCCGCAGTTACTGTGGCTACTGAGACTCCGAAAGCTCAGATCTAAAATGCTTTGAATTGTGGAATAAATTGCTATGAAGTAGGAAAACAGAACAATGGCACACAAATCCCTTTCAATTGTAACACTTTTACAGGTGTTTTTAAAGTTTAAAATGCATCATGGAAAATACAATTAAAATAATCATCTGGTAGAACAAGCTCCATTTCACTCAGTTTGGGGAAAAAGTTTAGGAAGGTTTTGGCATCATTATATGAAGAGCTTCTATTATTAACATTATTTGTCTCAGATCTGTAACTCTGGGATATCACCTTCTTGTCAATACCATAAACAAAAGGTATAACTTATAAAAAAAACTTTCCTGTGAATGCTAATACTCTGGAATCCCCTTCTTTATGATGGAACTGAAATTCTGCATTCCATCTGTCTTTGTTCTAGAGTTGCTTTTTGGTTATTGGTAATTAGAAGAATCAATTAAAAGTATAACTTAAAAAGTAGGGCTTGGATGTAGCTCAGTGGTAGAGCACATGATTAGCATGAATGAGGCCCTGGGTTTGATTCCTAGTACTCAAAAAAAAGTAAACGTGTCCCTCTAGTGCCCAGTTCAAGTTCTCTATGAAGCACTGGAGGTCAATCACCACCTTTTCCTATTATCTCCAAGTGTCCTCACTACATAGGCAGTCTGCTGAGCAGTTGATGGATTTCTCCTGGGACAAAGGTACAGAGCCCCACGCAGGAAGTCTGAGCTGCTCACCGGCTGAACCTACCTCTTGCTTCCACCTCGGCCAGCAGAAATAAGGAGCTGCCACCCTGAGCCTTTTCTTTGATCTTCCAGAAGCTGCTCTTTCTTCACAAGGTGAAGTTTCTGCTCCGGTTTAGGAGCCTCTCAATGTTGTAAAAGGACAATCTATCATACACCTATAGGCGATGAACCCAAGAACCAAGGAAACCGAGTAACGCTTCACTGTGCTTCCTCCTCCCAGGCTCAACCCAATTGGCAGGCAAAATAGAGGTTTGGCTGGGGGGACATTTCTCAGGCTGGGGGGGACTTTTCTCTATCTCTCCAACACTGCACCCCACACCCTAACAAAGCTTCCTCTGGTGACTTGCCAATAGTTAAATTTCTTTCACAGAAGAAAACGAATGAAAGCAAACTAACCTTAATATGTGCATTCTGAGGTAAGTGCCGGACCTTCTTCCAAGTAAATACAGCAACATGAAGTAGACATGCCTACCTCCAATTTATGGCAGAAGAACCCATCTAGAATGGGACAGAACACTCAGGCTCATATAGCTGGGTAGAGTAAAGTCACGTTTCTTCCTCCAGGTTTGTTTTGTTATTCCATCCAGCACTACAGGGCAAAGTAATACGGTAAATCCACGATAACGAAAAACTGACTAACGTAACATTTCCATAAAATCAAGTCTGTACGATGATGTCTTTTAGTATTATTTGGTTAAGAAGAGACTGTAAGTCTCAGGAGGAGAGGAGAGCATATGGAAGGAAACTTGGAACACCTGTGACAACCTTTATCCATATCTCAAGTTCTTCCTCCACACTTGGCTTCTGGACCCTCAGGTATGGATACCTCAGGTATGGATACAAACAGAAATGTGTTAAAAATTGCTTATTCTGTTGCCAAGTGACACTAGCAACTTTGAGTTCTTCCCAAGGACCATAATAAGGTAGATAAATTCTGAAATCAATGTTTTATTAGCTTCTAAAAAATAAAATCTGAGTCAGTGTGCTTGGGAATAACCTACACCCAAATAAAAAGATCAGGGTGAGGCAGAGGAAGCAAACCCAGACCAGCCTGGGCTCTTGGGTCTTCACAGACAGAACGTTCTGCAATAAGGGCAATGCCAACATTGGTGCTGTCCAGGATGGTAGCCACCAGCCACAGGTAACTACTGAGCACTTGAAACATAACTAGTGCAACCAAGGGAGCAAATTTCCCATTTGACTTGTCATTTCCATTGCAATAGCCTTATGTGGTTAGTGGCTACCATTTGGGGCAGATTAGTTCTCCCAGCTGCATGGACCCTCACCTGACCCTGGCATCGCCCCTCGTGTGTGGGTCACCCAGCTCTAACTCAAGCCAGACCCAGAACCAGACCCAGAAGGTGACATGCACTGGACCTGGGTTGACAAGTGTCATTAAAGAGGAAATATCCAGGGAGGAAACAAAGCAGAAGCAGCAATAATATTTGTTTCAGTTCCTTCAAGGCCTTGAAATTACTACTTTGTGAAATACAATTTTCCTCTTCTTTCTTTTTTTTTTTCTTTCTTTTTGTTTTTGCAGTACTGGGGACTGAACCTAGGGCCTTGTACACGCTTTCCAAGCACTCTATCACTGAGCTGCACCCTTAGCCCATTTATACTTTTCATCTTGAGACAGGGTCTTGTTAAGTTACACAGGCTGCCTCTAGCCACAAACTTGTGATCTTCCTGCCTCAGCCTCCTGAGTCACTGGAATACAGGTGTGCACCACCACACCCAGCTCGAACACAATTTTCATTGGTGCAGTAATGAGAGACACACAACATTGGCCCTCAGACAACCAGCCTTGCAGTGACAAAGATGAAGCTTGAGCCACGTAGTTGGCCAGAGACAGCCTGGAAAGGACCTGTGGTTGTAAAGGCGAGAACTGGGAGCCAGGCCTGGAGCTAAGAGGAGTTTAACATGGCGCGAGGATGGCTCTTGTTCTGGGCTGAATTCTGTTCATTAGAAGTCCAGATGTTGAAGTCCTAACCCTTCATGCTTCAGCATGCAACTGCATCTGGAGACAGACTTCATTATTTTTTAATGATAATGTACTGAATATTTCAAAACACTAAAAGAAACTATTTTAAAGGCTTTTATCACAAAGAAATAATATGCTTAAGATAAATGTTTACCCTGATTTAAATATTATATAATCTATTCACATGTCAAAATATCACATGGCATCTCATAAATATGTACCCTTTTTTACATTTTGATGTATCAGTTAAAAATAAGTTTAAATTTAAAGAAAAGAATTAAAATCCTAAACTTTCACTAACTCATGTAACAAGTAATACATTATTTACCTTACTATACACAGAGAGATGTGTTTTCAGTGATTGATTTTTCACATTTTATTTCCTGAATACAGAAAGAAGATGACAACATCGCCTCACAAAACTGAAGAGACAATAATCCCAACAAACTCAAAGGTCCCCTCCCCTTCATTGGCCACACCACCGCTGGAGGGTTCCAAAAAAAGGAACTGCTGGAAAATCAAGCCGATTCAAAAGAGGGCATGGAGCCAGGGACATCATTGCTGATGTCAGATGGATATTAGCCAAAAGCAGAGAACAGCAGAAAGATGTCTTTCTATGTTTTATCAACTATACAAAGGCATTTGACTGTGTGGATCATAACAAACTACGGATGACTCTGTGAAAAATGGGAATATCAGAGCACCTAATTGTACTCATGAGGAATCTGTACATGGACCAGGAGGCAGCCGTTCAAACAGAACAAGGAAATGCTGTCTGGTTTAAAGTCAAGAAAGGTATGTGTCAGGGCTATATCCTTTTACCATATCTCTTCAATTTCTATGATCAGCAAATAATCAGTGAAGCTGGACTTTATGAGGAAGAATGTGGCATCATGATTGAAGGAAGACTCATTAACAACCTGTATTATGCAGATGACACAACTTTGCTGAAAGTGAAGAGGATTTGAAACATTTACTAATGAAGATCAAAGAACAGCCTTCAGTATGGATTGTGACTCAACATCAACAAAACAAAAATCCTTACAACTAGGTCAGTAAGCAACTCCATGATAAATGGAGAAAAGATTGAAGTTGTCCAAGATTTTGCTTTACTTGGTTCTATAATTAGCACCTGTTGAAGCAGCAGTCAAGAAATCAAAAGATGCACTGCATTGGGGAAAGCTGTTGCAAAAAACCTCTTTAAGTGTTGAAAAGTGAAGATGTCACACTGAAGACAAAGGTGCACCTGATTCATGCCATGGTATTTTCAGTCACATAATATGGTTGAGAAAGCTGGGCATTGAATAAGGGAGACAGAAGAAGAATTGATGCTTTTGAATTATGGTGCTGGAGATGAATATTGAATATGCCATGGAATGCCAAAAGAACCAACAGATCCATCCTAGAAGAAGTGCAACCAAGAGTGCTAATTGGAAGCAAGGATGGCTAGACTGCGTCTGACATATTTTGGACATGTAGTCAGAAGGAACCAATCCCTAGAGAAGGACATCATGTTTGGAAGAGTGACAAGTCAACAAAAAAAAAAAAGGAAAACCCTCAACTAGATGGACTGACAAGGTGTCTGCAACACCTTGGGCTTAAACACAAAAAGGATCATGTGCCTGGGACAGAAACAGGGAGTGTTTCATTCTGTTGTACGTAGGCTCACCAAGAGTCAGACTTGACCTAACAACAACAACAACAACAAGTCTCCAGATGTGGTTCTGACTGACTTTAAATACTCCATGGTGACAGGTACCACTGGGATAAAACACAGTTAACTCTCTGATGATTGCCACGGGTCAGTAGACAACCCTGTCTTACCATGTTTTAAAAGCCTGTACTTGCTGCACCTGGGTCAAACATGATTATTTTGTATTCTCCGAATAAAATTCCCTAAGTGCCTAAGTGGCTCTGAGGTAGAAGGGGTTCGGCGAAAGGGGAGGCACGTTAACTCTTTCAGGTCACCAGACAACGGTCTCGTGCATTATCGCAAATGCACTTTTGAACAAATAACAGGCTGTGAGAGGCATGGAGACAATTAGCCTCCTTAAGCTGACTTTAAAAAAACTGACACAGCCAGCCCTGAGCTATATACAGAATAACTATGATGCAATGAGGCTTAAAATAAAAACAGGCCAGAAAATTCACATGCAAATGAGTGTTGCCATCCTGGGAGCCAATTTGCTTACTCCAAAAATCTTTCTAGTTACTTAGAACACATTAGAAACCCTTCTTCTCAACCTGCCTTTGGCGATGGGGGATGAGATGCCCCCAGTCCTCTGGCCTCACTGAGGACACGGGCTGTGGTCCATATAAGGGAAATTTTGTTCCATATAAAGAGTAGACTGCTTGCTTTGGAGAGTATTGCGCTGTAATCTCTGAGGTCCCGAGTTCAATTCCCAGCACCGCAAAAATGGGAGAAGGACCTGGCAATCCACTCCCAAGGCAATCCTGAAACAGCCATTGAAAACCCTATAAGGGTCGCTATCAGTCGGATACTGACTCGACGGCACCTAACAACAACAACAAGCTTGCTTTGGAGCTTCCAATAAGCAGCCCCTTCTGAGTTACGACAGCAATGCTTTGAAGGGGATCGAAGACCTTCACCTAAGGCTGGTCCCTATCATTTTCTCCTGGAGACTGATTCCTGTTGGCGGGGGAAGGGGGAAGAACCCGTGTGTTTATTTGACATCTTCAATGGCATGTTGCCTTCTTAATTTTTACAACTGTCATGCCTAGGGAGGAACAGTGCTGAGGAAGAGATGGAAGGACATAAAGGCGTTGCTTGAACAACAGGACTGTGGATGTATTGTGGTGCGCCTCTGCCTGAGGACCAGCAAAGGCTACTCCTTCTGAATCCCTTGCTTGCAGCCAGTGAACTGACCCACCATTCCCAGCTTGGACTTCTCAAGCTCCTCAGCTTTCCTCCTTTGTGACTCTCTTCCTCCCTCTGCATGGTTAGGCCTTTCCTCTTCTCTCAGGCCAGTTTAACTATTACTTCTTTTGTCAGATCTTCTCTAATTTCTCCAGCAAGAAATAACCCAGCCTTTTCTAAATTCCTATAGCCTCTTTTTTGTTGTTGTCCTTATGTTGTTGTTGTTGGGTGCCATCAAGTCAGGAGCAACTCATAGCAGCCCTATGTACAACAGATGAAACACTACTGTCATGCTTCTCGCTATCCATAGAGTTTTCAATGGCTGATTGGTTTTTGGGAGTGGTTTGCTGGGTCCCTGTCCCAAGCCTACAGCACCCTAGTATTCCCAGGCAGTCTCCCATCCAAGTACTGACCAGGCCCAACCCTGCTTAGCTTCTGAGATCTGACGGGATTGGATGCCACAGTGGCACAGCTGCAGGCTTTTGTCCTTATAGTAAGGGCAATGGTACTTTTCTGCCAAAAGATGAGCTTCCTAAAGGCTATGTGACATAAATTTTGGAATGCACCAATTCCTAAAACAATGCCTAGAATGAAGTATAAAAAAGTTTTCAAATAATCTATTAAGAAAGAAAGGAAATCACACTATTAGCCAAAGTAATTGCTCGAATTATTAGCATGAAGATCATGAACAGACTACAATACCATAAGATCAAGACCTGGAAGAAAAAAGCACCCCCTAAAAGGCCACAAAGCCATCAGGAAATAGCATTCCATACATTGTGAGTCACAGAGGTGGACAGGGGCCAAGACATCTGAAAAACAAAAGCAACATATGGGACACAGAGCATAAAAATAAAGGAATCTTTGTTTCAGGCCCAAGCCCCTTTGTTATCTAGGAGACATCACAGAAGTTGTGTCCCAAATATCATTTTCATATGATGGCTATTTAGAACCTAGAATACATCTTCTCACATAAACAGTGTTAAAATGAAAATAAGTTATCCACTCAGCCCAAAATTCTGTTTAATTCACAATATACCTGAAGGACATAACAAATAGAGCTATCTACATTATAACGAAGTCTATAGCCATACCACCCTGGCATCTGATCTGCTCAGATCTCAGAAGCTAAACAGGGTCGGCCTGGTTAGTCCTTGGATGGGAGACTGACTGAGAATACCAGGTGCTGTAAACTTGGGAGAATGACCTGGCAGCCCACTCCTGAAACAATCAGCCATTTAAAACCCTATAAATATCAGAGAAGTACTGACAATAGTACCAGGCATACCACAGTGTCCGAGAGCATTTTGTTCTGTTGTACATAGGATTGCTATGAGTCGGACCCAACTCAATGGCACCTACCAACAACAAACTATAATTAGCCACCACTGATAGAATAAGTAAAGGCTTAGAAAAATAAGAGGAAGATTTCTCTTTGAGCTAAATCTTGGGAAAGCTCATTTTCTCTTCCATGAAGCACAAGCAAAAATCTCTGGGGGAAAATGTGTAAGACAATTATCTGATAATTGTAAAAATTTAATAATAACATGTTGATTGAGCAAGGAAATCCTGACTTTAGAAATGATCAATGCGGTGGTGAGTGTCTTAGAGTTTTTTTCCTTTCCTTCATCTCCTTATTAAAAATTAAGGCAGCCTGAGTCACGAAACTGCCCAGCAAGTTTAAGTTAAAAAAAAAAAGTTCCAAAAGAAACCACTTTGTAGCCAGAGAACTGGGAATGAAGGCAGGAGTCAATGCGATGGAGAATGGGGAAATTCCCAGTTTTCTCTTTTCAATTCCTGGTCTTGCCCTGGGGAAAATCCAGTCAAGAGGTTGCACTGTTGCGGTGGCAGCAGTGTGCAGTCACCTCGAACTCTAACAGAAAACTTTCTCTTAGACTGGACAGACTTAGAAGTTAGACTGCTGGACTCTGACAGCATACAGGGAATCACCATTATTCTACACTCTCTTTTCAAGTGTTCCCCAGACTGTGACAAAAAAAAAAATGCAAAACTGTACAGGGAAGGTAAAACCCCAGGCTTCTAGTCAAGGGAGCATTGAGAAGGGGTCTCTTGGTGTTTGGAGGGTCTGGGAGAAATTATGAAGACAAGGGAACTGGGGAGAGGCTCCCCTATATGTGTGCATGATGTCCTGGGATCATCTATGAGCCAAGCAGGATTGGGAGTCAAATTCCAAAGTGGAATAGCAAAGGCCTTAAGAATAGACTCTCAGAATAGACCACAGCCTTGGCCCAGGCTGGCCCTTGTGTGGAAAACAAACAGAATACACAGAAATAGCACCACTGAGCGTTGAAGGCTAAATGATGTCAGATCCACAGCCCACAGAAGGTGGATTGGGATTTGTGGTCCAAATTAAAGTGGTTGACTACTGATTTTTTCCAGAGGATTTTAACAGGACCCAGAGCCCTAAAGTCCTATAACATAATTTTCCAAATATCCACAAAACATTAAGCAAAAGAACCAGAAAAACCCTTAACAACACTCAAGGCAACAGAAAACCAACAGATACCAATTCCATTATGACTAGACGTTGTAATTGTCAAACAAAACCTTTAATGCAGCTATTTAACTATGCACATGAAGGAAGGAGAAATCCTCTTAAAAGTGAATGGAAATACAGACATGTTTACCAAAGAAATAGAAACTAAAAAAAGGAAGAAAGAAATGGAAATTTAGGAACTAAAAATTACTTTAGCTAAAATAAAATAAAATATTAATGAAATGAACTTGGTGGCAAAATGGAGATGGCAGAATAAAGAGTAAGAGAACTTTAATACAGAAAAATAAAAATCATCCAATCTGAACACCACAGATAAAAGAGAGATTGGTGGGAAAATGAACAGAACCTCAGGGATTTGTTAAGCAACTTCAAAATTCTAACATTCAGTAATCAAAGTTCTAAAAGGAGAAGAGAATGAAATGAGTGCAGAAAAATATTTGAAAATATAATGGCTAAATTTCCTCAGATCTAATGAAAGACATAAATTTACATATTCAAGGTTAGTGAATGCCAACAGGATAAACCAAAGAAAAACACTCATAGAAACAATATAATCAAATTGTTGAAAATTAATTTTTTCAAGAAAAAATTTATAGGAATACAGAGTAAAACAGCTTGTTAAATATAGGAGGTCAATAAATAAACTGACTAAATATTTCCCATAAACCATGAAGGATAAGAAGACTGAAACTAGATCAATTTCTTCCTCTCTCTCTCTCTCTCTCTCTCCCTCCATCCCTCTCCCTACACCCCCTCTCTCTCATCTTATACAAAAATCACTTCAAAATGAATCAAAGACCTTCATGTAAAACCTGAAACATTAAACTGCAGCAGGAAAACATAGGGAAAACACTTCAAGCCATAGGAATAGGCAAGATCTTCATTAATAGTACCCCAAACACACAGGAAACAATAGCAAGAATTGACAAAAGGGACTGCATGAAATTAAAAAGCTTTTGCACAGCAAAGGACACAACTATCAGAGTAGAGAGACAACCTACAGAATGGGAGAAAATCTTTGCCACCTATACATGAAACAGGGGGTTAATATCTAGAGTACATAAAGAGCTCAAAAAACTAAATACCAAAAAGCAAGGTATCTAATCAAAACAATGGGCAAAAGAACCGGAAAAAAAAAAGACTTCTCAAAAGAAGAAATACAGAGGGCCAACAATCATATGAAAAAATGCTCAATATCCTTAGGCTTCACGGAAATGCAAATCAAAACTACATTGAGATACCATCTCTTACCAGTCAGAATAGCTAACATCAACAGATCAAACAACAAATGCTGGTGAGGATGAGAGGAGAAAGGAACACTAAAACACTGCTGGTAGGAAAGTAGATTGGTGCAGCCACTATGGAAAATCATTATGGAAGTTTCTCAAAAAACTAAAAATAAAACTACCATATGACCAGCTATATCACTCCTGGGTATATATCCAAGGGAATATAAGTCAATACACCACAGAGACACCTGCTCATCCATGTTTATTGTGGCATTATTTGCAATAACCAAGATATGGAATCATCCTAGGTGTCCACCAACAGATGAATGGATAAGGAAATTGTGGTATATATAGACCATGAAGTTTTATTCTGCGATAAAGAACAAAATTATGGTATTTTCTGGAAAATAGATGGAACTAGAGATCATCATTCTAGTGAAATAAGCCAGATCCAGAAAGGTAAACATTGCAAGTTTTCTCTCATACGTGGATGATAGACTTCAATATATATTCATTATTAAAACACAAACATCACAAAAGTAAAAGGAGCCCTGTAGGGAAAGATGATGGACTAAAGAAAAGGGAGAAGGGCAAAAAGAAAGGGTAATGGAAGAAAGGAAAAGAAATATCACATAGCTTGCCTTTAAGGCAAAGTTGGGATGGAGAGAAAGACAGACAGGGAGACAGAGAGACAGGGACAGAGGGATAGGAAGGGGGAGAGAGACAGAGAGAAGACACACAAGTAGAAGGGGACCATTGGTGGGGAGGGAGGGGATTAAAGGGGGAGGTGAACATGAGCAATGTACAATGAAATGCAAGTATGGAAATGTCCTAATGAGACCCACTAAGTTGTACACTAAAAATTACTAATAAGATTACTGAGGGGGAAACAAACACTGAAATAAAAGAATTGCCCGCCAAGGTTCCTATATCGAGAAAATATCCTTTATTGATTATGAAGAAGGGAGAACACATTCTCAGAGAATGAAAAACAATAAAATTCATTTTCAACAGATCTACTTTAAAAGAAATAATAAAGAGAACTGTTCAGGCAGCAAGGAAATGATACCAGGAGGAAACCTGGAATTTCCAGAAGAAAGGGTAATATAAATAGTAAATATCTAGATACATATAATAAACTCTACTTCCCTTCTTGTGGTCTTTAAACTATCAATGACTGTTGGAAGCAAAAATGATGACTAACTGGAGAAGTTTAAAATTATGTAGCTATTATAAATAGGTCATGAACAGCAAAAACAAGAGAGATGGCTATAAATTCAACAAAGGGAGTAAAGTAGAATAACGCCTTAAAAGATTCAAATTATCCAAAACCAACTCAAAAAGAAATAATATGGATAGTGCTATGTCTACTAAAGAATTTTTTTTTTTTTAATTAAAATCCTCCCAACAAAGAAAACTCCTGACCCAAATGCTTTCTGTGGTGAATTCTCTCAGTTGATTCTGACAAAGGAAACTGAGTGGATAAAGAAGGAATAGGTGATGCTGAACTAATTGGACACATATATGGAAAAGGTGCTTTGATCTCTATCTCATACTTATACAAAAATTTCACTCAAATCACATCATAGGTCTAAGTGTAAATCACAAGACTATAAAACTTTTGAAGAAAAGATGTGAAACATCTTCACGACCCTAGGCTAAACAGAGTTCTTAAATACAGAAAAAAAGTATGATCCAAAAGAAAAAAATTGATAAATCAGTCTTCATCAAAACTAAAAATTTAGCTGGGCATGGTGGCACATGCCTGTAATCCCAGCCCAGAAGCTTTCAAGTTCAAGACCAGCTTGGGCTGCATAATGTGTCCCTATGAACAATGTCAAAGTGCATTAAAGTAAACAATACAAACTAAAAATACTTTTTTTGGTGAAATCACTACTAAAAGAATGAAAATTCCCTGGGGGTTGTAGAGCATGCCTATAATCGCTGCAACTGCGATTCTCCTGCGAGGCAGGAAAATCACCACAAGTTCAAGGTCAGCCAGGGTTACATAGTGATACCCTGCCTCAAAAAACCTAAATAAATACATAAATATATAATGACTCAGCTTTTGAGCCCTTAGCTAGCATGCATGAGGCCCTAAATTCAATCCAAGTATTGAAGAAAACAAGAGAAAAGAAAATTCAAGCTAAAGACTGGGAGGAAAATATTTGTATAACACACCTGAAATAGGACTTACAATGGAAATACATAAAGAATACTTGAAACCCTACAAGAGAACAAAAAAGGAGGCAAAGGATTCTGTTTCCTTTTTTCTTTTCCTTTTTTTCCCCCTGATTCTTGGGGGTTGTACCCAGGATCCTGCACATACTTTGCAAGTGCTCTACCACTGGGCTGCACTCCCAGCGAACCATTTATTTTTATTTTTCACTTCCAGTCAGGGTCTTGATAAATTGTACAGGCTGCCTCTGGCCTGAAACTCGAGATCCTCCTGTCTCTGCCCCGCAAGTTGCTAGAATTACAGGTGGGTGCCACAAGAACCAGCAAGCATAGGATTTGAATAGACATCTTATCAACAAAGATTCATCAATGATTTCTAATAAAGAGTAAATGAAAAGTGCTCAACATTAGGAAAATGCAAACGACGCACAATAAGATATCACTGCAGTCCTAACAGAACAGTATCTTTTTTGTGTGTGTGCGTGGTACTGGGGGTTGATCCCAGGGCCTCACGCCTGCATGCTTTGCAAGTGCTGGACCACTGAGCTGCACCCCCAGCCCTTTTATTTTTTTTCCCTTACTTCCTGAGACAGGGTCTCACTAAATTACATAGACTTCCTCTAGTCTCGAACTTGTGATCCTCCTGTCTCCGCCTCCCAAGCCACTGGGATTACAGACGTGCGCCACCACGCCCAGCTCAGAACAGTATCTTTAAGCAACAAATCCTCTGAAACACTGGCAGTGGGAATGCAAAAAGGTATAGCCACTTTACAAAACAATTTGGCATTTTCTTACAGAGTTAAATTACACTTCCCTGTCATTCAATAATTCCACCCTTACTTTATACACGAGAGAATTGAAAGCTTATGTTCACACATGAAAAAAATCAACACAGATGTTTCTAACAGCATTTTTTATAGTCATCACCAACTCAAAATGACTGAAATGTCCTCCAGTAGATGAATGGATAAACAAAGTGTGGAAGGCTCATGCAAAGAAATATTACTCAGCAATAAAAAAAGAATGAGCTATCTATACATAAAACAACATGGATAAATCTTAAGAGCATTATCCTAAGTGTAAAAGGATGAACTCAAAAGATTATGTACTGTATAAATCCATTTATTTAACACTCTGGATAAGGCAACACTGCAGACAGAGTTCAGACATAGGTGAAGAGCAAGGTACAACATGAAGGAATTTGGAGGGACAAGAGAACTCTTTTGCATCCTGATTGAGATGGTACATACATGGTTTTTGCATTTATCTATGGTTGTAAATTTTAAAATAAAGTTAGATAAAACTCTGAGGAAATAAACTTCCAAAAGAACAAATCCTCTACTTGTCCATTCCTGTAAACTTCTCTATCAATAATTCCATAAACAGATTTGGGCATCATTGTATAAGCAAGAGTGGGAAATGGGTGGGAAAGAATTCAAAAGTGATGGAGCTGGTCTTTTCAGGACCAGCTGACCTTGTCTGCATGGGTCAGTGGGTCAAATCCTCCCTAAATAGACTGATCTTGGGGGAGTTTGGGGGGTTGTTTTTGGTTTTGGTTTGTTTGTTTTGCAGTACTGGGAGGTTGAACCCAGGGCCTTGCACATGCTAGGCAATTGTTCTACCCATGAGGTGCGCCCACAACCCCTTCTTTTATTTTGAGACAGGGTCTTGCTAAGTTATACAAGCTGCTTCTAACCTCAAATTCATGACCTTCCTGCCTCAGCCTCCCACGTAGCTGGGATTAAAGGCATGTACCATGGAGCCCAGCTGACCCAGCTGTGCTTACGTTGCCATCTACCTGCGTTTCCTATGACACGCTTGGAAAAGCCTGGTGCCATCTAGGTAAAAACTTAGTTCTTTTAACCAAAGTTAAAAACCTATTGTTCTGCTTTTTAAGACAAATTTGTCATACAATATCCTCTTCTTGCATGCTGGTCCTAAACTGAAGTAATAGAAATACTTCTATTGATTTTCGATCCTATCGTATTTTGTTTATTTGTGTAATTTGTCAGATCCCATTTTTGAATGAGTATAATAATTGGTTTTTAGCTTTAATTTCTTGCTATCTGTGTTTGACAATCATTTTTGTGTCTAATATATGTCTGAACATGTCAATCTTACTTGTTTAGAACCATAATTTCCTATTATTCAAAAAAACAGTTTGTCTCTTCTGTCTTTTAATTATCTGGAATAGGTTTGATGCAGTAAAATCAGATCTCCTTTGTTAAAAAATGTATTACTATATTGTTACAACACTGAATATTCAGTGGGCACAAGCTTATAGAACAGATTAAAAACACCTGCACAACAGTTTCAGTTGACCTGACAGGTCTAAAAACTGACATTCTTAACATCTCCCAAGTATAAAACGTTAATCCACAAATCAAACAAATAAATGACCGGCTGGTTTGGGTCAAATTATATTATCTTTCGCTAAGATCTAGCAAAAACCCAGGATTTGTGTACTGTGAAGCAGACCTGATAAGAATGCATTTGAAGTTCTCACATGATTTTGACTAGGCAGTAAAGCTTTGAGGGAAAAATGAAATCTCTCCCTGGACTTCACACAGATACGAAAAGAATGCTTCAAGTTTATAAGACATGAAGACAACTGCCCTAAAAACAAAGTTCAATTAGGGATGTAAAAAGCCATAGCTGGCTCCAAAGAAACAATGAGGTAAAGTATAAAATACTTGGGGAAAAAAAACTATATAACTGAACTTGCCTCTGAAATGTTCTTGTTTTTTCACTAGCAAACTAAACTTAGAGATGAGTCGATGCTTTCCCTCAGATCAAAGCCACAGGTTGAAAGGCTGTATTTTTTCAGTAGTTCTTGAAAAGTGACTGGCAGGAAGGTGAAAATGAAAGCATTTCCTAAGTTGCTCTGCCTTCATCTGATCTCCTGATTCCACTTTGGACATGTCGCCCCTCTGCCCATAATCACCTCAACCCCAGCCTGTGTTCAGAAACCACTAACCCTGGCATTGCTTTTCTTGCTCTCTTATTCTGACAGGTTCTTCAATTATCCCACTGAGTATGTATACGAGGTAGGTGTGGCATCCAGTTGTGAAATTTAGTGCATAACACAAGAACTACCACTCATAGAGTGCTATTCATTTATTATTCATTTAACAAATACATTTTGAGCTGTTTTTTGTAGGTAGCCTCTGTCAAGGACTGGAGATATGATGTGAGTTATTTTCTCTTCTCATGAACTGTGAAGTCTTGTATGGAAAAGAGACATTAGAAAATAATTGCCCCAATGGAAGAAAAGTGCAGGGTAACCTGAGGGTGTGTAACCGAGAGACTCCTTTGTTTTCAAAATCCAAGATTCCCTGGAAGAAGTAACATTCAACAAAATGTTAAACATTTGAACTTGGAATTGAGAGATAAACAGGTGAAGGAAAATGGAAAGGACAAACTGAAGAGGAAGAAGCAGAAGAAACTAAGTACCAAGAAATTGGCCTCTGCTGTCTTATTGAATATGCAAAGTGAGAACTTGGTATGTTGTCACAGGAAATGGGTTTCCAATCCAGCTTTGTCATTATTTGTCATGTAACTTTGGATAATACATTTAATGTTCCTTTTCTTCAATATATTCATCTATAGAATGAGAATAACAATGGTCATAAAAATTTTAAACTTTGTAAACACTATCACTAATCATAGCCACTGACACAGAAAAAAATGTTCCACATTTTTTAATGGATTCAGTTATAATTTTGGCTGAATTTTGTATGGGCATGAAGAATATGGCATTAAAAGTCCAAGCATATAGTTTCTCCTTGCAGCTTTAGACTAGTTCTAAGATTCCATTCCACAGCTTAGCTAAGAGCTAGTTCATTCTCATCCTCATCTCTCCTTTCTTCTCATTGTTAAGTGCCACCAAATCTGGTCCAACTCATAGAGATCTTATGTACAACAGAACAAAACACTACCCAACACCATGCCATGAACATGATTTTTTTATGCCTATGCCCATTATTGTAGCCACTGTGTCAAGCCATCTAGTAGAGGGTATTTCTTTTCTGCGCTGACCCCTTGCTCTTCTAACCATGATGTCCTTCTCCAGGGATTGGTCTCTCCCAACAACATATCTGAAATATATAAGACACAGCCTAGATATCCTTGCCTCCAAGGAGAACTCGGGATCCACTTCTAGGGCGAGCCTGTTGGTTCTTTTGGCAATATTCGCCTCCAGCAGTACATTCAAAGGCATCAATTCTTCTCCTTTCTCCCTTATTCACCTTCCAGCTTTCACAGGTATATAATGAGACTGAAAATATCTTGGTATGAATCAGGTGCACCTTCATCTTCAATGCGATGCTTGTTCTTTTAGTATTTTAAAGAGGCCTTTTGCAACAACTTTTCCCAATGCAATGTGTCTTTTGTTCTCTTGACTGCTGTTCCTGTGGGAGTTGATCATAGAACCAAGTAAAACAAAATCTTGAACAGCCTCCATCTTTTCTCCATTTATCATGGAGTTGTTTATTGACCTAGTTGCTAGGATTTTTATTTTCTTGATATTGAGGTGCAAATCATACGGAAGGCTGTGTTCACTGATCTTCATCAGCAAGTATTTTAAATCCTCTTCATGTTGAGCAAGTAAAGTTTTGTCACCTACATAACACATCATTAATGCATCTTCTTCCTATCCTTATGCCACATTCTTCTTCATAAAGTCTAGTTTCTCAGATTATTTGCTCATCATTGAAGAGCTATGGTAAAAGGATACACCCTTGACCCATACCATTCATAATGGTAAATCAAGCAATGTTTCCTTGTTCTGTTCAAACAACTGCCTACTGGTCCATGTACAGATTCCTCATGAGTATAATTAAGTGCTCTGGTGTTCTCATTCTTTCCAATATTAGCCATAATTTTGTTGTGATCCACACAGTCAAATACCTTTACATAGTCAATAGAACATAGATAGACATATTTCTGGTATTCTATGCTTTCAGGCAATATCCATCTGACATTAGCAATGATGTCCCTGGTTTGACACCCTCTTCTAAATCCAGCTTGATTTTCCAACAGTTCCTTTTCAATATACTTCTACATTTACTTTTGAATGGCCTTCAGCAAAATTTTACTTGCAAGTGATATTAATGATACTGTTCAATTTCTACATTTGGTTGGATCCCCTTTCCTGGGAATAAACACAAATATGGATCTCTTCCAGTCAGTTGGCGAGGTCACTGTTTTCCAAATCTCTTGGCATAGACAGATGAGTACCTCCAGTGCTACATCTGTTTGTTAAAACACCTCAATTGATATTCCATCAGTTCCCAGAGCCTTGTGTTTCATCAATGCCTTCAAGGAAGCTTCTACTTCTTCCTTCAGCACCATTGGTTACTGATCATATGCAGTCTCTTGAAATAGTAGATCATCCATCAATTCCTTTTGGTATAATGACTCTGTGTATTCTTTCCATCTTCTTTTGATGTTTCCAGTGTCATTTAACATTTTCCCTGTAGAATTTTTCACTACCGCCACTCACAGTTGAATTTTCTCTTCAATTCTTTAAGCTTGAGGAAAACACAGCATGCTCTTCCCTTTTAATTTTCTGTCTTCAGCAATTTACACATGCCATTATAGTCATTATAATATTTGATTTTGTTTTCTTGAGCTGCCCTTTGGAATCTTCTGTTTAGTTCTTTAACTTTGTCATGTCTTCCTTTTACTTTAGCTACTCATCATTGAAGGGCAAGTTTCAGAGTCTCTTTTGACATGTAACTTGGTCTTTTCTCTTTTTCCTATCTTGTTAACAACCTCACTTTCCTCATGAATGATGTCTTTGATGTCATGCCATAACTCATCTGGTCTTCACTCATTAGTGTCTAAGGCATCAAATATGTCCTTGAAATGGATTCTGAACTCAGGTGGGATTTATTCAAGGTCATACCTTGGCTCAAAAATATTTCTTCTAAGTTTCTTCATTCTCACCTTGAACCTATAAATGCTGTCTGTGATAGAATAATATCCATATGCCTAGAAGGAAGGCCAGTTCATATGACTGTTACTCAAATTTAAACACTAACTCTATGATCATAAATGCAGAAGTGGAAGATTTTTACCTTCTCCTGCAGTCCAAAATTGATCAAACATGCAATAAAGATGCACTGATAATTACTGGTGATTGGAATTCAAAAGATGGAAATGAAGAAGAAGGCTCAGGAGTTTGAAAATATGGCCTTGGTGATAAATACATAGTTGGAGATCACAATATAGAACTTTTCAGACTGACTTGCTTATTACAAATACATTTTTTCACCAAAACAAACAGTGACTATACACATGGAATTCACCAGATGGAACATGGAGGAATCAAACTGACATCTGTGGAAAGAGATTATGGAAAACCTCAATATCAGAAGTCAGAAAAAGACCAGGTGCTGATTGTGGATCAGACCATCAATTGCTCCTTTCTTCTTAGGAAGTGGTGAAGTTCAAAAATGGAAGTGGAGAAGCTCAAAAATGGACTAAAAAGCTACTGCAAAATAGAAATATTTAGAGAAAATAAATTTCTTCCTAGATGAATTCCAAGTACCATTTTAAACTTCTCTGTGGCCAGAAGTTTTATGTGTCTAAACTGCCGTGAATCTTAAATATTAGAGGTCGTGAAGAGGTGAACATGGCAGGATGCACATCTACAAACCATCATTCTTTCTGGAATTATACTGATGACACAAATCAAGAAATACAGTCATGGTGCTAAACAGTAAATCTAGGACAATGACAAGCCTGAAGCTTTGATATGGGAAGATAAACTTGAAGGACCCATGGTGTGCTGTGGCACCCACCTATAATCCCAGTGACTCAGGAGTCTAAGCAGAACATTCATGAATTCAAGGACAGAGACAGCCTGTGCAACTTAGTGAAACCCTATCTTAAAAAATAAAAAGGGTTTGGAGGTACAGCTCACGGGTAAGGAACTTGCCTAACTTTATGCAATGCCCTGGGTTGAAACCCATAACACTGAAAAAATACAACTTGATTAAAAACTTGATGGACCAATGTTTATCCAAACAGCAACTAAAAATAAGAAGACATAATAATGAAAAGACTAAATAATATATTTATCTCTCCACTGACCAAGCTTCCAAAAGACCTCAGAACATAGGCAGTAACTAGGAGTAGCCTCTATCACATGAGCAAGACAATGGAGAAGCTTCTGGTTTTTTGAGGCAGATGTATCCTGTTATGTCTCCTGAGATGTGGCATTGATCTTTTAGCTTTGTATAAATTTAAAAATTGATTTTTGAGCCGGGTGTGGTGGTGCATGCCTGTAATCCCAGTAGCTCGGGGGGCAGAGGCAGGAGGATCACAAGTTCGAGACCTGAGGCAGTCTGCGTAATTTAGTGAGACCCTGTCTCAAAAAGCAAAAAAAAAAAAAAAAAAATGGGCTGGGGATGCAGCTCATCACTTGCAAAGCATGCAAGTGTGAGGCCCTGGGTTCAACCCCCAGTACCACAAAAAAAAAAAAAAAATTGCTTTTTGAGTGACTGCCTGTTTCACGAGGATTCTAAAGAGATAAAGCCTTTCACCTCTAGCTTCTCAGACTGAAATAGTAGTGCCTGAAATTTACTACCACTTAAAAACTAAGTGTTGACCTATATGGAATGAAAGGTTACAGAACATAAGGCCACACAGGCAAGATTTCAACAGCTCAGGGTGACATTTGGGCCAATGACGCAATAGAATAACTAGAAGGCATGCAAAGGGTTAAATCACTCTGGCTGGGTGTTATCTTTAAAACAACTACAAGAAGGAAATTTGACAGGCCATAACGACAAAGTAGATGAACGGAGGATTATTTGATGTGTCAGAGATCACGTGGCTTACTCTCCGGATGCCAGCTGTGCCTGTACTTCACTCATACACACACACACACACACACACTGAGGAACTAACCAGTAGGTTTCATCCTAGTGAATCTATGCTCTTTTCCTTAAACTTCTCTCTCAGAGTAACATTCATATCCTTTTGAACTATAAGGGTGACCTTTCAGTTATTGTATTATCAAGAAGAATGAATCAGGAAAAAAAAGAAAGAAAACTAAATGCCCATTTTGATTCTTTCATCATTTTCTTAGAAGAGGGTTTCTACACCCACATTGTAACTCTGCATCAAAGGGCACTGATGCTTTTCTCAACAAGTGGTGCTGCCACAGAGAAAGACCATGGAGATCTTTGGCTGCCTGGAAAGCATTGAACGGACCAGCACTGCAGTCACACTCACTCCTGTTCCACTGAAACTGCTTTTTTAACTAAAACGAAAACCTAGAGTGCACATTCAAAGATCTCTTCTTGTTCTTTTAATAGTTTCCTAAAGGCTAAAGCTTTCCAGAATAATGATTTACTTATTCTAACATTAGAAGTGTCTTGATTGTGTAATCTTGTCTAAACTGAAATGACAGATGATAGATAGATAGATAGATAGACAGACAGACAGACAGATGAGAGAGAAATTTTCAGGCCATTTACAGACATATAATGTACATTCATATATATATGTGTGTGTGTATATGTATATATGTATGTGTGTATATATATAAATATGTATACATACATATGCATATATTTGTTATTTGTAGTTGTTGTTGTTGTTGTTGTTAGGTGCCGTCAAGTCGGTATCCGACTCATAGCGACCCTCATAGGGTTTTCAATGGCTGACTATTTCGGGATCACCTTGGGAGTGGATTGCCAGGTCCTTCTCCCATTTTTGCGGTGCTGGGAATTGAACTCAGGACCTCAGAGACTGCAGTGCAGCACTCTACCAACTGAGCTAAATCCCAGCCCCTATTTGTAGTTAGGTGCTATTAAATCAGGTCTGACTCATAGTGACCCTATGTAAAACAAAATGAAACACTCCCCAACACTATGCCATACCCAGCATTATGTCAGTGCTTCTCTGCTATTCACTGGGTTTTTGATGTCTAATTTTTTCAGGAGTGGGCGGCCAAGTCTTTCATTTATATGGACATGGCAGCCCACTTGCTATAAGTTGGGCACAACTCAACAACACCTATCAACAAATATATATATATATGTATGTATGTATGTATGTATGTATGTATGTATACACACACACACAGTATTGTTATTGTGTGCCATTGAGTCAGATACAACTCATAGTGACCCTATGTACAACAAAACGAAACACTACCAAACACTATGCCATTACATGATTTCTTCATGTTTGAGCCTATTGTTGCAGTCACTGTGTTTCTTCTCACTTTGAGTCATGCCACATCAACAAAGGAGGTCCCAGGGGCTTTACTCCATTCCCATCATTACGATCAGTTCTACTTTGGGGAGGCAACTCTTCCCCAGTCATTCCTTGAATGCCTTCCAGCTTTGGGTGATCATTTTCTGGCACTGTATTTGGCAGTGCTCCTCTGCTGTTTATAAGGTTTTCAATAACAAATATTTTTGAGGGTGGACTGCAAGGTCCTTCTCCCTAGTCTGTCTTAGTCTGGAAGCTCAGCTGAAACCTGTCCACCTTGGGTGGCCCTGCTGGTATCTGAAATACCAATGATATATGCTTTCAACATCACAGCAACATGCAAGCCCCCACAGCACAACAAGCTGACAGACACAAAGGGGATACACACACACACACACACACACACACACACACACACACACACACACACCACAGCTATCTATACATACATATGTAAATATATGCATTTACGCTTACATTGCCATTTTTCTAGACTCAATGGCTTTACTCTGAGATGGTTCCACCTTAGAAAATAACTCCCTTTGAAATATTTTCTCATTTTTTTAAATTCTCCTCCTGCTGAAATTAAATACGTGTAAAATTGTTATTTAAAAAATGAAATAATATGAAGCAAAAAAAAAAGAAATTAGATACATGTACATTCTTTTCTTTTCTATTTTTTTTTTCTGTGGTACTGGGAGTTGAACCCAGGACCTCACGCTTGCATGCTTTGCAAGTGCTAGACTACTGAGCTGCACCTCCAGCCCATTTTTTTACTTTGTGAGACAGGGTCTCGCTAAATTATGCAGATTGCCTCTGGTCTCAAACTTGCAATCCTCCTGCCTCTGCCTCCTGCGTCATTGCCACCACACCCCAGATGTATATTCTCTTCAAATGCTTACTCGGATTGACAGTCTTTACAATCTGTGATGCAACCTAGAAATGCCAGGGAGAGACGCTGCAGATGCCACGTTGTCATCATGGCATTCTACAAAGGATGAAACCTGCTTCAGCAGCTTATAGCTAGGTGTGCCAAATAATAACTGAAGTAGGCAAAAACAGCCTTAAAACTCATGAATTATTCCTTTGTCATGTCACAATCCCAGCTCTGTGGGTGAAAAGTGAAACAATCACCACTTAACCAGCCATTTGTACTTTATTCTTAACTTGCCTCTTCTGACACATTTCTAACTAAACTTTATACTCTCATCTGCACACAAGCCAAAATTGTTCATATCTGCAATACACTCAGAATAACTAACAAGTGAGTAAAACAGGGTCTTCCTCATATTTTCACAAATTGAATATCAACCATGTTAATCGTTGCACTTAATGTTTTGCCTGATGTGTTGAAGGCAACCAATAAATGTGTGAGTCAAATGACTAGGTGGAAGAACAGAAGGATGAATGGATGTAAGCACGGGTGGATGGGTAATCCTAAGACTTCTGAGTAGATGCTGGTGAGCTTGGTGATTCTGACTCTAGCACTGAAAGCAACAAAGGAAAAATCAAAATCAGCACCGAGGACAGAGGACAGAGTCCACATTTATCTCCAACATCTCTGATGCTTGATGATCTTCCCTGTTCAAGAAATGCAACACCAAGCCAGGTAACATGGCATGTGCGTATATACCAGCAACTCCAGAGGATGAGGCAGAAGGACATGAGTTCAAGAACAAAGGCAAAACCTTAACTCAAAGTAAAAAATATAAAATGGGCTAAAGGTGCAGTTCACTGACAGAGGGCTTGCCTCGCATGTGTGAGGCTCTGAGTTCAACCCTGCAATACAGGAAGGACTGAAGGGAGGAACGGAGGAAGGGAGGAAGGAATGAAGGGAGGAAGGGAGGAAGGAAGGAAGGAAGGATGGAAGGAAGGAAGGGAGGGAGGAAGGAAGGAAGGAAACTAATCCCAGTCCTCAGGAGACTGAGGCAGGACGATGGTGAGTTCGAAGCCAACCTAGGTTACATAGAAAGACCTTTCCAAGAAAAGAAAGAGAGAAAAGAAGGAATGAAAGGAGGAAAGAAGGAAGAAAGAACGAAAAGAAGAAAGAAAGGACAGGAAAAGAAAAGTCCCATAAAGTAGATGGAAAGAATCCTGGTGACCTATTACAACACCTAAATCTAGGAAATCCTGAGTGCATCATAAATTAAGATGACTCTGAGCATGATCTGAATGACTTCCCAGACTTATTTGGTGTCTAGCATCCAAACTCTCCCACAACCACATGATCACAAAACTCTTTGTTACCTCATCATTACAATAAGTACAGAGCAAGGTATCCCTAGAAATCTGCTTATCCCCTGTTTACCATAGAGGACTAACCTCTGCTACAATGGCCCTAGAAACAAGTTCTGTGACAAGTCAACCCAAGAGCTGCAGGTCTCAAAACCATTGAGTGAAAGGCAACTGATTCTGAGAACCCAGCTATCTTCATATAAGAGTTCCCCAAGAGACAGAAGTCAACCTGGGTCCGGCTCAGGCCCTATGACAAAGGGTCTGGTACACAGAATACCCAGCCTTTCCTAAGAGAAGTCCCTGGCCCAGAGTGACTCTCTCTTTTCTGTCTCTCTCTCCATCCCTCCATGTGTCCCCCTACCACACACACACACAGCTTAGGGCACTAGAGTCTAAATCCACTTGGTGACTTTAATGTCTACATCTATTACAGTCAGCACAAACCCTGGAAAATAGTTACTGAACAATCAGAGAGCATCTAAAGGGGTCCTGGTAACTTTCTTTGTCTTATCAGCCTGGGGCTCCACTCACTACGTAATGAACAAAAACCACCATACATAAAAGGCAGCTCCCTAGACCCTGAGGCCTCTGTGGTCTCCACATCCCTCAGAGTTTCTGCAGCTCTAAGACACTGGGCTTGAGTAACCAGCCTCCCCTAGGTCTCAACCTTTCTGCTATGCATTCACAGCATCATTTCTCTTTCCCCTAAAACCCAATGGTCATTACTGAATTTCTCTAGATTAAACTTAGTTTTAGTGACTTTCAGTGTCTTTCATAAATGTTACACCTTAGCCTGGTCAGCCAGATTTATTGCAACTTGGAGTGTTCTAATCTGGCCCATCACATGGCACAGACAGCTATCCACCTTTCCAACATGTCCCAAATCTGTATACCAAAGCAATACTAAAAAATCTTCTCCTGGAGTGCCATACCCCACTTGGACCACTTTGTAGTATTTTTTTTTCAGTGATGCAGGAAATACATAGCCTCGATAATTATCAATATATCATTTTATTTTTTTATTTTTATGTCTTTCTAAGCCTGTATTTTTTCATATTTTTTAAATTCATTGCTAATTTTTAATGTACAACTTAATGGGTCTCATTATGACATTTGCACACTTGCATTTCATTGTGCATTGCTCACATTCTCTTCCCCTTATCCTCTCATGACTCACCCCCCATCCCCTCCCTCCCTGCTAATCATCTCCCTTCTACTTGCATGTCAGGTTTTTTGTTGTTGTTGTTATTGTTGTTTAGTATATTTATCTGTATATGTGCACCTCAATTTTTCTGTAAGAGCAACATATATGATATTTCTTTTCTTTTCTCCCCTTACCCTTTCTTCTCGCCCCTTCCTCCTTTTCTTTAGTCCATTCTCTTTCCCTGCATAGGCCCCATCTGCTTTCATGATCTATATGTTTTAACAATGAATATATCTTAAAATCTAACATCCACAGATGAGAGAAAATATATGATGTTTATCTTTCTGGGTCTGGTTTATTTCACTTAAAATGATGATCTCTAGTTCCATCCAATTTCCAGCAAATGCCACAATTTTGTTCTTTATGGCTGAATAAAACTCCATGGTGTATATATACAATTTCTTTACCCACTCATCTGTTGATGGACACCTAGGATGATTCCATATCTTGGCTATTGTGAAGAATGCCACAATAAACATGGATGAGCAGGTGTCTCTGTGGTATATTGACTTATATTTTTTTAGATATATACCCAGAAGTGGTAGAGCTGGGTCATATGTTATTTCTATTTTTAGTTTCTTGAGGAACTTCCATATGGCTTTCCATAGTGGCTGCACCAATCTGCATTTGCACCACCAATGTGTAAGGGTTCCTTCCTCCCCACATCCTCACCAGCATTTGTTGTTTGTTTTGTTAATAGTAACCAATCTGACTGGAGTGAGTTGATATCTCAGTGTAGTTTTGATTTGCATTTCCCTGATTGCTAAGGATGTTGAACATTTTTTCATATGATTGTTAGCCATTTGTATTTCTTCTTTTGAGAACTCTTTGTTCTTTGGCCCATGTTTTGATTGGATATTTTGCTTTTTGACATTTAATTTTTTGAGCTCTTTGTATATTCTAGATAATAATTTCCAGTCTGATGTATAGCTGGCAAAGAATTTCTCCCATTCTGTAGTTTGTCTCTTCACTCTGATAGATGTGTCCTTTCCTCTGCAAAAGCTTTTCAATTTGATGCAATCCCATTTGTCAATTCTTGCTATTGTTTCCTGTGCTTTTGGGGTCCTATTCATGAAGTCCTTGACTATTCTTATGTCTTGAAGTATTTTCTCTATGTTTTCCTCTAACAGTATCATGTTTTACATTAAAGTCTTTGATCCATTTTGAACTGGTTTTTGTAGAAGATGAGAAAGAGGGATCTAATCTCAATCTTCTGCATAAGGATACCCAGTTCTCCTGGTAACATTTGTTGAAAGAAAGTCCATTCTCCAACTTATATTTTTGGCATCGTTGTCAAATATCAAATGGTTGTAGCTGCATGGGTTTATTTCTGGGTACTCTATTCTGTTTCATTGGTCTACATATCTGTTTTTGTGCCAGTATCATGCAGTTTTTGTTACTATATCGTTGTAGTATAATTTGAAATCAGGAATTGTGATGCTCCCTGCATTGTTCTTTCTGCTCAGGATCACTTTAGCAATTCAGGGTCTTTTGTGCTTCCATATGAATTTTTGGATTGTTTTCTCTATTTCTATGAAGAATGTCATTGGAATTTTGATGGACATTGCATTAACTCTGTAGATTGCTTTCAGTAATATAGGCATTTTCACAATGTTAATTCTTCCAATCCATGAGCATGGGAGATTTTTCTACCTTCAGTGTCTTCTTCAATCTCTTTCTTTAGTGTTTTAAAGTTTTCATTGTACAGCTCTTTCACCTCCTTGGTGAGGTTTATTCTCAAATATTTTATTTGTTTTGAAGCTATCATGAATGAGATTGTTTTCCTAGTTTCTTTCTCTGCCTGGTCTTTGTTGGTATAAAGACAAGCTACTGATTTTTTGTGTTTATTTTGTATCATACACATTGCTTAAAGAATTTATCAGCTTTATGAGTTTTCTAGTGGAGTCTTTAGGGTCTTTTAAGTATAAGATCATGTCATCTGCAAATAGAGACAATTTCAATTCTCCCTTTCCCATTTGGATCTCTTCTATTTCTTCTTCTTGCTTTATTGGTATGGCTAATAGTACAGTTACTACACTGAATAGTAGTGGACACATTAGACACCTTGTCTTTTTCCTGATTTCAGGGGAAATGCTTTCAGTTTTTCCCCATTTAGTATGATTTTGGCTGTAGGTTTTTCATATATTGCCTTTATTATGTTGAGGCATGTGCCTTCAATTCCTAGTTTATTCAAGGGTGTTATTATAATGATGATGAACTTTGTCAAAGGCCTTTTCTGCATCTATTGATAGGACTGTGTGATTTCTGTTTCTGAATCAATTTATACACTGTATTACATTTATTGTTTTGCATATGTTGAACCACCCTTGCATCCCTGGAATGAAACCAACTTGATCATAATGTATAATCTTTTAATGTGTTGTTGAAGTCGATTTGCAAGTTTTTTATTAAGCATTTTTGCATCTAGGTTCATCAAGGATATTGGTCTGTAGTTTTCCTTTTTTGATGTATTTTTCTCTCGTTTTGGTGTCAGGGTAGTACTGGCTTCATAGAATGAGTATAGTGGTGTTCCTTCCATTTGTATTTTGTGGAATAATTTGAGGCCCATTGGTATTAATTCCTCTTTAAAGATCTTGCAGAATTCATCAGTGAATCCATCTGGTCCTAGGCTTCTGTCTGTTGGGAGACTTTTCATTACAGCTTTGCTCTTGCTGTTCATTATAGATCTGTTTAAATTGTTTATATCCTCTTGACCTAATTTTGGCAGGTCATATCTGTCTAGGAATTTATCTCAACTAAGTTTTCCAGCAAGGAATATAATTTTTTGAAGTATTCCCTAATGATTCTCTGGATTTGGTTGGAATCTGTTGTAATATTCCCTTTTTCATCTCTACTTGTCTTGAGCCTTCTCTCTCATTCCTTTGGTTAGTTTGGCTAAGAGTACATCAATCTTATTTATTTTCTCAAAGAACCAGCTCTGTGTTTCATCAATTCTTTTTACTATTCTTTTAGTCTCCATTTCACTAATTTCTGCCCTGATCTTTATTATTTCCTTCCATCTTCTGGTTTGGGGTTTTGTTAGTTCTTCTTTTTCTAGGAGCTTCAGGTGCATCATTAAGTTATTTGATTGAGCCTGCTCTAATATTTTAATGCAGGCACTCTTTGCTATAAATTTCCCTCTTAGAATTGCCTTTACCGTATCCCAAAGGTTCTAGTAGGTTGTGTTTTCATTTTCATTTGATTCTAAGAATTTTTCCTCTCTAATTTTTTCAAGTACTCATTGCTCATTAAAAGTGTATTGTTCATTCTCCATGTATTTGTATAGTTTCTATAATTTCTCTTGCTGTCAATTTCTAGTTTTATTCCATGATAGTCTAATGTTGTTGTTGTTGTTAGGTGCCATCAAGTCAGTATCTGACTCATAGCAATCCTGCATGCAACAGGTGAAACACTACTGTCAGTGCTTCTCTGCTGTTCATAGGGTTTTCAATGGCGGATTGATTTTTGGGAGTGGGTGGCCAGGTCCATCTCCCAATATTGTCTGATACACAAAATTATGTCACTTTTCCTGTATTTGTTAAGACTTGATTTATTGCCTAAAATATGATCTATTTTGAGAAATTTTCTATAAGCTGGCAAGAAGAATGTTATTTTGTAGCTTTTGGGTGGAATATTCTGTATATATCTATTAAATCCATTTGAACTATTGTGGCATTTCACTCTAAAGTTTCTTTGATGATTTTTTGTCTGGCTGTTCTATCTATTGATGAGAGTGGGGTATTGAAATCACCCATTATTATTGTATCTGGTCCTATCTGTCCCTTTAAGTCCAGTGGTGTTTGTTTGTTTTTTTAATGAAGTTGAGTGCAGTAATGTTTGGTGCATATATATTTACAATTGTTATACCTTCTTTGTCAGTTATTCCCTTTATTATATGAAGTTACCATCTTTGTCTCTTCAGACTAGTTTTAACTTGAAGTCTACTTTATCTGGTGTAAGGGTAGCCATGCCTCCTTTTTTTGGCTTCTAGTTGCTCGGTATATCAATTTCTATCCTCTCATTTTCAATCTGTGGGCATCTTTGCCAGTAAGATGTGTTTCTTGCAAATTGTTTGATCTTGTTTTTTTTATTTGGTCAACTAATCTATGTCTTTTAATTAGACAGTTAAGACCATTTATATTTAGGGTTACTATTGAGAGAGATTTGCTGGTAGTTGTGTTGGGTGTTTTCCTGGTTGGTTCATAAACCATTTTTTTCCTCCCTTATTTGTATCTTGGCTTTGCTGGGTTTTTGTTACACATGACTGATTTTTTCCTAGTTTTCTTTAGTTTGTCTATTCTTTCCATGAAGTTTATACTTCCTTGTGCTCTCATGGCGAAAACTGCCTTTCTTCCTCCTGTGTATATAGGATTCCTTAATGTATAATCTGCAGTGCTGGCTTGGTGGTCGTGTATTGCTTTAATGTGTGTGTGTGTCTTGGAATGTCTGTATTTCTCCATCAATTTTGAATAGTAACTTTGCTGGATGTAATAATCTCGGCTGGCAATTATTTTTTAGGGCTTGAAGTATATCTTTCTATCCTTTCCTAGAATTTAGCATTTGTGCTGAGAGGTGTGATGTAATTCTGATGGGTTTTCCTTTGTAAGTAAGTTTATGTCTTTCTGTTGCAGCTTTTAATATTGTTTCTTTGCTCTGTAATGTTGGCATCTTCATTATTATATGTCATGGGAAGGTTCTTTCCTCATCATGTCTCTTTGGTGTTCTAAATGCCTCTTGTGGTTGGATGTCCATTTCTTTCCCCAGATTTGGGAAGTTTTCTGCTATAGTTTCATGGAATGTTTTCCATGCAGTTAGTTTTTATCTTAGCTCTTTCTCCAACCCCATGGATTTTTAATATTGGTTTATTGATCATGTCCCAAAGTTCTTAAAAATTGTGGTCATGTTCTTTTCATTTCTTTTTTGATATCTGAATGTAGTATTTCCTCAACTTTACCTTCCATCCCTGATATTCTATCTTATGCTTCATCTAGTCTAATGGTGATGCTTTCCACCAAGTTTTTTATTTGGTTTATTGAGTTCTTCATTTCCAATAATTCTGTTTGATTTTTTTCTCAAAATTTTAATTTCCTTGCTGAATTTCTCATCCATTTTGCCGATTTTATCTTCTACATTATTGACTTTCTGACCTAGGTCCTATATTTATTTTCTTACTTCATTCATTTGCTTGTTTGTGTCCTCTTTGAAGTCACTGATCACTTTTTTTGTTTTGTTTTGGTTTTTGTTTTGTTTGTTTTGTTTTGTTTTTACAGTACTGGGGGCTGAACCCAGCGCCTCACACTTGCATGCTTTGCAAGTGTTGGACCATTGAGCTGTACTCCCAGTCCAATTTTTGTTACTTTTTTGAGACAGGGTCTCACTAAGTTACGCAGACTGCCTCTGGTCTCGAATTTGCAATCCTCCTGCCTCTGCCTCCCTGTCCACTGGGATTACAGGCATGTGCCACCACACCCGGCTTCACTGATCATTTTCACAAGTAAACTTTTAAATTATTTGTGATATTTCAGTAACTTTGATTCAGTGGTTAAAGAATCATGATCTCTTGGAGAGAGATGTTGCCTCACTTCATGTTGTTTGTGTTTCCTATTTATGATTTTTTGCATCTGTAGAGGTGAATATCACTTTCCATTTTATTTGGGGTCTTCTTACTGAGCAGTTTTCTCTTGAGATCACAACCTCCAGTGCCACTCCAAGAAAGGAACATAAACCACTATAACACGTATAGAACCACTTATACCAGATATAGAAACACTTAAAATCACTTAATGCCAATTGCTGCACCATCAAAGCTCATAGAACAGAGAATGAAAAGAATAATATTGAGTAAGCTACAAGGTTACAAAATACTTAGGCTGAAGGTATAAATAGTGGTTGCCTGAAGTAAGACGGAAGAGCAAAGAAAGAGAGAGAAAGATGCCTCAAGGGTAAAGTAAAAGAAGGAAAAAGATGATCTAGAAAGGAAATGAATGTTAGGAAGAGGGAGGGAAAGGAGCTAAAGATGAAAAGAAACGATTGCACAATAAAGATATATAAACATAAGTAGGTAAACATAAGCAGAGCAATAAGAATTAGTAAAGCCTAAAGGGGTTATAGTAAATAGAAAAAGAGAGGTACAGGAAAAGGCAGGTGAGCCAAAAAGGAAAAAAAAAATACTAAAAAGGAAAAAAGATAAAAATTACATTAGAAAAAAGGGAAGTGAGGAAATGAAAACTAACAAAGAAAATATGGTAAATGTAAAAGAATCAAACAAACAAAAAAAAGCAAGCAAGAAAATAGGCGGACATCAACTTGCTCCCCTTAAACTCCAGGGTCTCTGGGAGCTGAGGCAGAAGGATCTTGAGCCCTAGGCCAGAGCCAGTTTGCAATTTAATGAGATCCCATCTCCAAGCAAAAATAAGAAAAAGGCTGGTGATACTACAGAGCGGCACCATCATTACCCCAGTACAGCAGGAAGGGGAAAAAAAGAGAAAAAAGACTTAAAAAAAAAAAAAAAAAAAAAAAACATCTAAAGAAGGAGAAGGAGAAGGAGAAATAGTAGTAGTAGTTCTGGAGGTGCCTCTTTCTGTGGCCTCTAATATTGAAGTCTGTCAGGTGGAGGTGGTGGTCATTTGAGGATGGAGTCTATTTATCTGACCACAGCTCAAAGCTGACAGTCTCTTTAGTTCCCCTTAGGAGATGGAACCATCTCCTTTCCGCAGTGGATGGGGCTCGCTTCTAAACAACTTTCCCAAGCCTCCTGCTGCCTGAACTTCTCAGCCTGTCAGCATCCTCTCTGCTCACTGCAACTACCCGCTGCAAGTGTGTAGCCCACTGGAGCTGTGGCAGGACACCCCCAAGCTCTCCACTGGTGATAATTCTTTGTTTTCAAGCACCCTGCATAGCTCAGTTGGGCTGGGGTTTAGCTCAGTTGGTAGGGTGCTGCTTTGTGCTCTCTTGAGGCCTTGGGTTCCTTCCCCAGCACCACAAAAATGGGAGAAGGACACAGCAGTCCACTCTAGAAACAATCAGCCATTGAAAACCTTACATACCGTAGGTCGTTATGAGTCAGACGCAACTCAACAGCACCTAACAACAACAACAACAACAACAACAACAACAAACAGCTACTTAGTTCAGTTTCACACAACAGGTTCCCTCTCAAGATGGCGCCGGTCACAGCCCTCGAGACTTGGAGCATGGCAAAGTCACTTCTGCAACGCTGAACCCCTCAGTGGGGGAGAGCCACTGTCTCAGAAGCCTTGGAGGAGCTCAAGGGCTCCCAGGACCGTGGGCTTGTCCTGAGGGGCTGCCTGACGCCCAGGCTGTCGCTTACCTCTTTGGGTGAGGGCTCCGTCCCCTCCCCACAGGAGGCGGCGGCTGGAGCTGCGTCCTCATCAGTCCCTCTCGCTGGTCAGCTCCGTCCCGCTCCTGACACCGTCCGACGGTCTCCTTTGTGGTTTCTGAGCTTCCCCAGGCCTTCTTTCTACAGAAAAGACTCCGTTCCTTCCTAGTGTAACTCCTTTGTTTTACCACATCAGGCAGAGGCCGCCTTAACCCGCCATCTTAAACCGGAAGTCTAAATACATCATTTTAAAATAATTGCTTAAAGCTGGTGCCTGCCTATAATGCCAGTGACTCAGGAAAATGAGGCAGGAGGATTCCAGTTCAAGCCTACAGGCAGGTTGTGCCAACTTTGCAAGACTCTGTCTCAGAATAAATTTTAAAAGGAGCTACAGGTGCAAAAAATAAATAAAATTAAGTAATTGCCTGAATTGCAAATTAAGGAGAACAGGTTTTTTAATTTTGACTTATTTTTGCTATACTGGGGATCAAACCTCAGGCTTCATGTGTGCTAAATAAGCACTCTACTACTGAGTTGTCCCCAGCACAAGCAGACTAGTTTGACTATTTAAAGGTAATTAATTTGTTACAAAAGTATTAATGTTAATAATTTTAATTGGCACATTAAAATGTATATATTTATGGAGTTCTGTGTGATGATTTGATACATGTGTACATTATATAATGTTCAAATCAGAGTAAGCACACCTATTTTCTCAAACATTTACAATTTTTTGTGATAAAAAAATTCAAACTCCTTTCTTCTAGTTTTTTAACTCAGTACAGTCATAATCCACAGTCACTCTACTGTATAGTAGAACACCAGAACTTATTTATCCTATCTAACTATAACTTAGTACATATTGACCAACATTGCCCCATCTCTCCCCTCTTACTATTTTCTCCAGCCTCTGGTAACTGCATTCTGTTCTCAACTTTTAAGATCAACTTTTCTATATTCCACATATGAGTGAGATCATGCAGCATTTGTGTTTCTGTGCCTGGCTTATTCTGCTTAATGTAATGACCTCCAGAGGTCATACTAAAGCCAGTATCAAAGAGGCCACATTATTCCAGCCAAAATAGAAGAGTTACCTAGAGCTGATGCATGAGGACTAGCGACTACTGTCCTGAAGAAGACAATCCCTGCTTCCCTGGACTCCTAATCCCTTTGAAAGGCAACTAAGTGCACAACCCCAGGGCTAGTGATGACTTAGATAGTTGCACTGCAGGAAGAAAAAAAAAATTCTGTACTGTGTTGACCTCTGATTCCCTTTCCCCACTTACCCAGATTTCAGTGTTTTTAATCCTCCTAGGTGATTTCCATGTTCAGCCAAGTGTGATATCCAGCGCACCCCACCCCAGCTTGATTCCTTCTCAAGCAATAAAACTTTGAGCAAGTTTATCCCACCATCCTTCTCTGGACCACCACCAGCTCAGCCATTAAACTACCCCCATCTGGTATGCAAAGGCACCAATTCTCTCTCAATACTTGTTGTGCCCCACTCTGGCATCTGTACCCCATACAGGATGTAGTAGGTCTCTGGATTTGAATATTTAAGTCAATTACATCATTATGTTTATCATGGTGGCCGAGGAGATTGACAAAGAGTCAAAGTATTTATATTGGAAAAACTCTCTTCTCCTCTGGTGAAGGAAAATTCTACTTAATAAGAAAATACTAAGCAGATGGCACCCATCATTATTTTAAACAACATTTCATATTTTCATGCAAGACATTTTCTTACAATCAAGCCCGACTCTCTGGTGTGAAATACAAGGCTTAAGACATTCAAAAACACTTGTGAAATGCAAACAGTTTCATATGTTAATGGTATTGTCTGGCCTCAATTTTTTCAAATGTATACATCATATAGACTCTGTCTACTTCTAAAAATATTTTGAAGAAATTAATAGCATCAAGAAGCGTGAAACAAATATGTGAGATAGACATAAAACAATGATCATTAATGCTTAGAAACATGAGCAAGGACAGCGAACTAGATATCATGAATGACTTTCTATAACTGAGTTTTGTGGCAGACAATGAAAAATGAATAAGCATTGTATGACACCAATTTTATTATAGAAAGGAAAGGAAGGAGGATGGGAAGAAGGTAGGAAAGCAAGCATATTAGAGAAGCCGATCTTTTCCTGTGATTAAATGCTGGGACATCACACCAATCCTCATCCCAGAGACACTTGGTCTCACAATGACCAACATGTTTCTCAGCTTCGTTTCCACCTCTGGAGTTTCATTCATGGCCTGTGATGGATATGCAATCCAGACCTATCTAAAGCATAAAGAGAGAATTGCTGGTTAGCTAATTATCTTTCCAGGTTGATATATATTGAAAAATACATAGCTTTCAATCATAGCATTAACTATGTAAAAAGTAATGTTCAACAATACTCTCATTATCTCAATATTTTCAACTAAGTACCAGATGTGTTTTCTGCTTTCCTTTCCTCAAAACTGTTCACATAAGAGACATTTCACAAGTTTCTTTGGGCACTATGGAATTTCTCAGTTGAAGGAATAAAATCCTTTGTTTTAGGATGGTCAATGAATAGAAATCAGATTGAAAATCAGTCTCAAAGAAATAATGGGTGAAAACTGTTGTCTACATAGCTCTATGAAACAAAACCGGTCTGGATATAGTGTCTGTCTAATTCATTGTTGTTACGTGCCATTGGAAGATACTTAATATTACCTTCTTAAAGGAAAAATAAAGCAAGCCCCACGGAGTCATTCCAGCATTATGATAGCCTCACATCCTCTGTAGAAGACGGCAGGATGCCCAGATATATGGCTAGATGGCAGATCAGTCCTCTAGCGGGTGCTTCCACATGCTGGTTCACATGCCTTAGAAGGCTTAAAGACATCTATCCCCAGCTTGCCTATAGCTATAGTCTGGGGGACATCCATAAAGTGTATAAATAGCCCTCCAGTAAATTCCATAGCAAAGTCAGATCATCACCAAGAATGGGCTCTTAAATCTGGCCCCAATAGTATTTTGTTGTTGTTGTTGTTGTTGTTGTTGTTGTTGTTGTTTCTCTCTCAGTATTATTTCCTTTTCCCAAAGTATGCTTTTCTCTTTAATTTTCATGTATTTAAGGGGATTGATTAATGCACCTAAGTGAGTCTTAATAGCCCATAGTCTCAAAATTAGAAGAGCTATTATGGCTATTCTAGACTTTTTATTTCCCAAAGCCAAACTACATACTCTAGAGGCACCTAGCAAAATAGAACTCAGCCTGTCTTGTGCCAACTTATTCCATTCCTAAAATCTCTGGTTGTCAGAACATTTTGACAAAGAGTTATAATCTATTCCCTAAGAGCTTCCACTCCCTGAAGCCAGAAGAGTCTAATTATTCATATATCTGATGACCCTTCAGGTATCTAAAAGCAGGCACCCTATTCTATAATGGTTTTCTTTCCTCGAGTTTCAGCAAACCTTGAAACTTCTTGTTTTCCTACAGCAGAGGTAGAAGGAAGTCCCTTCATCCTCCTTGTTTCTTTCCTCTGAATATGCTGAGATTGCCTTTATTCTTCTTAACACACAATACCTAAAGATGGCCCAAACTGTGCAGTGTTGAGGTAAATATAATTGCTATTTCTCTCTTACCTATTATATTTCCACTTGAAACCCCAGGACATTTATGATGCTAAGTGCTAATTAGTGAGGTAAAGTCCATATTTCTACTTTCATGTACCTCAAAACATTTTTTAACCAAGTGGAGCACTTGACATTTACCTCTACAATATTTAGTCATCCCAGCCTGTTTAAAATACTTTAGATCCAAATTCTATAATCCATCATCTTCATTTATTCTTCTTTCTATGCCTGTTATCAAAAACCAAAGTTTACTTAAGAAACACTTTGGGTTAGACCTACACAAGTAGATAAAATGTCTTTGTTATAAAACACTTATATTCCATTTGTTTTTCTTCTTTTAACAGTCCATTACATATGGCTGGAAAGAGTTTTAAATATACCATAATACTTAGTTTTTAACTCCTATGGATGATAATAACACAAACTCTGCCTTCCTTTGAAATTCCAAACTAAGCCAGACACCAAAGCACACATCTGTAATCCCAGCCATTCAGGAGGCTGAGGCAGGAGGATTATGAGTTCAAGGCCAGAGGCAGCCTGCACAACTTAATGAGACCCTGTCTCAAAATAAAAAATGAAAAAGGGGTTGGAGGTGCAGCAATAGCATATTTATCTAGCATGTGCAAAGGTCCTGGGTTCAATCCCCAGCACTGCCAAAAAAAAGAAAAATAAATTCCAAACAAAAATGAGTCGCCACATAATCACCATATTAGCCTTATTCTAACAAAACAATCCCCCACACGTCTGTCAGTTTGCCACACTGTGGGGGCTTGTGTGTTGCCATGAGGCTGAAAGCTATACCACTGGTATCTCAGATACCATCAGGGTTACCCATGGTGGACAGATTTCAGCTGAGCTTCCAGACTAAGACAGACTAGGGAGGAGGCACCAGTGAACCACTCCCAAAACAACTAGCCATTGAAAAGCCTATGAATAGCAAAGAAACACTGTCAGATATAGTGCCAGAAAATGAGCCCCCCACATTGGAAGGCACTCAAAAGACTACTGGGGAAGAGGTGCCTCCTCAAAGTAGAGTCTACCATGATGACAGAAATGGAGTAAAGCCCCGGGGACCTCCATTTGCTGATGTGGCATGACTCAAAATGAGGAGAAACAACTGCATGCATCCATTAATAATTGGAACATGGAATGTACATAGTGTGAATCTAGGAAAATTAGAAATCATCAAAAGAGAAATGGAGCGCATAAACATTGACATTCTAGGCATCAGTGAGCTAAAATGGACCAGCATAGGCCATTTTGAGTCAGACAATCATATGGTCTACTATGCTGGGAATGATAAACTAAAGAGAAATGGGGTTGCATTCATCATCAAAAAAGACATTTCAGGATCTGTCATGAAATACAATGTTGTCAGTGATAGAATTATATCCATACACCTACAAAGAAGGCCAGATAATATGACTATTATTCAAATTTATGCACCCACCAATAAGGCCACAAATGCAAAAAGGGAAGATTTCTACCAGCTTCTGCAACCTGAAATAGATCAAACATGCAATCAAGACATACTGATAATCACTGGTGACTGGAATGCAAAGATTGGAAACAAACAAGAAGGCTCAGTAGTTGGAAAATATGGTCTTGGTGACAGAAACGAAGCTAGAGATTGCATGATAGAATTTTGTCAGACCAATGACCTTTTCATTGCAAATACATTTTTTCAACATCATAAACGGAGACTCTACACATGGACTTCACCAGATGGAACATACAGGAATCAAATTGACTACATATGTGGAAAGAGATGATGGAAAAGCTCTGTACAAAATGTCAAAACAAGACCAGGTGCTGACTGTGGATCAGAGCATCAATTTCTCATATGCAAGTTCAAAGTGAAGCTGAAGAAAATTAGAATAAGTATACCAGAGCCAAGGTATGACCTTGAGTATATCCCACCTGAGTTCAGAGACCACCTCAAGAATAGGTTTAATTCATTAGGCCCAAATGATAGGAGACCAGATGAGTTGTGGCATGACATAAAAGAGATCATTCAAGAAGGAAACAAAAAGTTCTTAAAAAGACAAGAAAAAAAGAAAAGACCAAATTACACGTCAAAAGAGACACTGGACCTTGCCCTTGAACGTCAAGCAGCTAAAGCAAAAGGAAGACATGATGAAGTTAAGGAACTAAACAGAAGATTTCAGAAGGCAGCTCGAGAAGACAAAAACAAATATTATAATGACATGTGCAAGGAGCTGGGGTCAGAAAACGAAAAGGGAAGAACACGCTCTGTGTTTCTCAAGCTTAAGGAAGTGAAGAAAAAATTCAAGCCTCGAGTGGCAATAGTGAAAGATTCTACAGGGAAAATATTAAATGATGCAGGAAACATCAAAAGAAGGTGGGAAGAATACACAGAGTCATTATACAAGAAAGAATTGGTAGATGACCAACCATTCCAAGAGGTTGCATATGAAGAGGAACCAATGGTGTTGAAGGATGAAGTGGAAACTGCCTTGAAAGAACTGGTAAAACACAAGGCTCCAGGAATTGATGGGATACCAATAGAGATGTTTCAACAAACAGATGCAGCACTGGAGGTGTTAACATGTTTATGCCAACAGATTTGGAAAATAGCTACTTGGCCAACTGACTAGAAAAGATCCATATTTGTGCCTATTCCAAAAAAAGGGGATCCAACTGAATGTGCAAACTCTTGGACAATATCATTAGTATCGCACACCAGCAAAATTCTACTGAAGATCGTTCAAAAGTGAATGCAGCAGTATATAGACAGGGAATTACCAGAAAATCAAGTGGGATTCAGAAGAGGGTGGGGAACCAGGGACATCTTTGCTGATGTCAGGTGGATATTAGCTGAAAGCAGAGAATGTCAGAAAAATGTCTATCTATGTTTTATTGACTATGCAAAAGCATTTGATTGTGTGGACCATAACAAATTATGGATAACACTTCGGAAAATGGGAATACCAGAACACCTAATTGTGCTCATGAGAAATCTGTACATGAACCAGGAGGCAGTTGTTTGAATAGAACAAGGAAACACTGAGTGGCTTAAAGTTGAGAAAGGTGTGCACCAGGGCTGTATACTTTCACCCTATCTCTTCAATTTATATGCTGAGCAAATAATCCAAGAAGCTGGACTTTATGAGAAGAACACAGCATCAGGATTGGAGGAAGACTCATTAACAACCTGCCTTATGCAGATGACACAACTCTGCTTGCTGAAAGTGAAGAGGATTTAAAAAATTTACTGATGAAGATCAAAGATCGTAGCTTTCAATATGGGTTACGACTAAACATCAACAAAACAAAAATACTTACAACTGGGTCAGTATGTAATGTCACAATAAATGGAGAAAAAAGTGAGGTTGTCCAAGATTTTGCTTTGCTTCACTCTATAATCAACACCTGTGGAAACAGCAGTCAAGAAATCAAAAGACGCATTGCTCTAGGAAAAGCTGTGGCAAAAGATCTCTTTAGAGTATTGAAAAGCAAAGGGGTCACATTGAAGCCGAAGGTGCGTCGCACTCATGCCATGGTATTTTCACTGGCATCATATGGTTATGAAAGCGGGACATTGAACAAGGGAGACAGAAAAAGAATTGATGCTTTTGAATTGTGGTGCTGGAGATGTCTATTGAATATACCATGGACTGCCAAAAGAACCAACAAATCCATCCTGGAAGAAGTGCAACCAGAGTGCTCCTTGGAACCAAAAATGGCCAGACTGTGTCTTACATATTTCGGACATGTAGTCAGGAGAGATCAATCCCTAGAGAAAGACATCATGTTTGGGAGAGTGGCAGGTCAATGAAAAAAAGAAAAACCCTCCACGAGATGGATTGACACAGTGTCTGCAACAATGGGCTTAAACATAAATCAAATCATTTGCCTGGCACAGAATCAGCAAGTGTTTCGATCTGCTGCACAGAGGGTCGCCATGAGTTGGACTAGACTCGACAGCACCTAACAACAACAAAAAAAAATACATATTTTTGAACTCACCTTTTGTCACTTAGTAACTGAATAAGCCTCAAATACCTAGCCGTAAAATTAGCCTATTATCGACTTCATTGTGCAAATAACATAGTAGTAGTAGTGATGACAAGGTCAGGTACAACTTCAGAAGAGTTAGAGCTGAAAGATAAGTTTTTCGTAAGGCTCTAGAAGTGTGTGGTAGTAAATGTTTGCCATCCAGCATGAATGCCTTGTGCTATGCGCCCATCAAGTGGGATCCAGTTCCTGTGTCAGCATCTCCACAGATGGGAGCATCAGTACATCCTGCAGCCACCCATAGCAACTTAGAACCAGTAGGGACCTTGAGAACGTTCCTTTCTACTTACTGTCTTACAAATAAACTGAACCCCAAGGGCGTTTGTGATTGTGTCCCATTGCTTCTGACTGAGGTTACAACTCACACCTCAAGTCTCTAACTTACAGCAGCAAAACTTGTTTTCACTTTGGACAGCTTAGTACTTTCTTAGTGTCCTAAGGAGCCTCTGTCCCTTAGCTTGACAGATGAAAAAGATTCTGTGGTCAAACAAGCATCAAATCTATTCATTTTAGATACTCATAATGCACATTTACTTTTAAAAAAAAATCTGTTTAATAGCTGAGGATAGAATTTCCTAACTCATTCAACCATATAACCTTCCACGTGCCAAGTCTGGCGTCCACTAGCATTTCACAGACCTACAGGTCACAGTCAGAAAAGTTTGCCTCCCACTTTTTACCCACTTCTCCCAAGCTATCACTCCGAGTGCCTAATGAATATATTAAACTTTTCTTCCACTTTAGGGACTTTCAGATATCTGAAGAAACCTGTCCTGTTCCTCTAAAACCCTGCAGAGGCTGCCTGCACATAAGCTGAGAGTTCTGTCCTAAAGGAAGAGAAGAAAAATGGAAAGAGAAGAAAAATTAAGCGGGGACTCTAGTGGCTTTGGAGGCCCTGAAGATCCCCAGTTTGTTGGGTCTTTGTGGCACACCCAGAGAGATCCAGAAAGGATACGTGGCAAAGAGGAGCCAGTGGTGTCAGCTGGAGGTCCCCCCAAAACACTGAGAAGTCCACCGATCCATAGAGAAGGGTGCAGAGATATGGAGTGGGGACTTCAGCAGGTTAGCTCATTACCGCTGGAGAAACGCCTTTGGCTGAAGCACCACTTACCTTCCCCTACTCCGAAGAGTCCAAACAAAAAGACAAAGGAAAGGGAACCTGATCACGCCCCAGCGCCTCACGTGGTGTTGAACATTTCGAAGAGTCCTGTAACACAGAGGAATGTTTCAAAGAGAAGCGAGGCGGGTCAGCTCTAAAAATCTTTTTTATTCAGTATTAATAAAAAGGAGCACTGCAATAGAGGCAGAGATTTTTCTGAGCTAAACAGAAATATATTCTAGAAAGAAAAAAAAAAAACTCTGCCAAGGTTTTCCTCCACCTTTGTTGAATTTTGCCCTTGCTGCTCCAAGAAAAAGAATTTCCTAAATCACAGGGAGCTTTGCTACTTTTTCAAGAGGTGCAGAGCAAGGGGGAAATAACATGAGCTTTATAAATGATGAGAAGGGTTAGCGAGGAAACGTGACTTCATATTCCAGCTGGACCTGCTCCTCAGGGCCGGCCAGGGCTTGTGCAAAGCTCTTGATGGATGAGTTCCTATGGGTAACATAATTCCAAACACTGGAGTTAGGGCACATAATAGGGAAATTCTTGAAATAATTGGGCATCTGAAGGAAGGATCCTTCTGTTCAAAAACAACAAGAATTATAGGTGAACTGTCAAAAAGACCATCCGAAGTTCTTTTAGACTCTAGCCTGCAGCAAATGAAATAAAATTAAGTATTTAATCAAATCTCAGCCTAAATCCAACCAATGCAAGCAGAAAAATGCCAAGATGGCTTTTAAACTTAATCCTTAACCCTAGGTCACTCAGCCAGGGACACAGTTAATGGTGTGGCAAGTGAGGCAGAGGAAGGACTCAATTCTGGGGCAACTGGAGTCTCATGCATACTTAAAACCGCAGAATGATGTCAAATACATTTTAGTCTGTGAAAATGCATTGGCCATATAAGGGTTTTCAAGTTTGCTAGTGCAGTGGGTGGGTAGAAAGAAAGCAATGTAGGAGATTTATACTGTAAATTATCACTATAAGGACTGGCTTTTTTCATCATGTGCTTTTGGAGCACAAAATAAACATAATAAAAACAAAAACAAAATAAACAAGAAAAAAACCCTCAAATGCCATGCCAAACGCCAACAGGAAGAAGTGACAGGTAGCATAGTTGATATTAACGGCCCATTTTCCAAAACTCTCACATGACTTCTCTGCACAGATTAATGAAATAGCCTCGCCAATGGGACTCCTTGCCAACGCTGCAGCACAAGGCAACCCATCTTTCACACCACAGCCAGTGGGATTTTCTGAACCTGATCATAATTACGTCCTTGCCTAAAGACTTCATTAGCTTCCTGCTGCCTAGGAATAAACTACAGCCTATGGACTCGGCATAAAAGTCTTTCCCAACCTGGCCTTGTCCTGCCCCTCCAGTTTCATCTGTTGCCCCACCTCCCCGCATCCCACTCCCCACCTTACACACTTTCTATTTTATATCTCATACCTGACCCTTCACATCGGCCTTTCTCTTCTTAGATGGCCCTCCCTTCAACCCAAATCTTGGGAAATTAATCATTGATCCAAAATCTGTCCAGTGTCATCATTTCTATGGAGATTTCCTTTGCCCCCCCACCAGATTAACTGCTTCCTTCCTTGAGTTCCTCACTCTAAATAATAATAGATTAAAATTATTGAGCACTTACTATCTACCAGGCATAATTCTGAGCACTTTTCCTCATTCCATTTATTCCTCACTGAATCCTCACAACAACCCCATGAGTCTGCTACTCTTATTTTTATCCTCATTTTTCAAGTGAGAAAATTGAGGCACACAGAACTGAGTGTCTTGCATTCCAGCCGTCAGTGGCAAACCCAGGGTTGGCATGTGGGCAGCCTGGCTCCATGTTATCACACAGAAGGACTTACCACACTGCCCTGCATCAGTCTGTTCCCCAGACAGAAAAGTAGACTGAAACCTCTTGGGATCAAGCTAGAAGGCAGGCCAGGGCTGGGCCTGGCCAAGGGCGTCCTTGACTGAGGGAGAGTCTCACCAAAAGATGCACAGAGCCCCAGAATCAGCAAACAAGGCGGCTCCGTGAACTGAGTGGGGAGGTGAGAAGGTAAATCAGAGAGGTAAGACTTCACTGGCCTCCCAAACCAAAGACAAGGAAAGATGTCAGGAGTTAGGCACTGAAAGCAGAGATGAGAGAGTGAGAGACCTGGCTGGATCCAGAATCAGGGAAATTTCGTATTTGCCCTCTGCCCCCATAGCTGAACTCATGAAAGTTCTCTTTCCTTGAAGAAATATGAAGAAATCTACCTTGTCAGGGACCTGCCCCTCCCCTTCCAGAGCTGCTTTGCTCCCATCTCAGGATCCAGGCGGTCACACCTTGAGGGGCTCCTAGATCACCTTTAAAGAAGGAGCAAAGTTTTCCAAACTCTGCTCAAATCCATTGTCCACCACAAAGTGTTCCTTTGTGGATTTTGTGGAAAGTAAGCACTCTCTCCTCCTAACTGCTAGGCTCCTTCTTTGGATCTTTTGTTTTACTTGAGTTGATTAATGATTATATTCATTTCTCACAGCAGCTACCACTAATATTAGCAGCTTTCACTTCTTGAAAGCTGACGGTGCACCTTTACACATATTAACTCATTCAACACCATGTGAAAGAAGTATTCTAGGCCCCACTTTACAAATAAGAAAACTAAGTCACAGCATCATTAATCAACTGCCTCCCCACCCCCCACCCCCGTTCACACTCTAGTAAGAAGTAGAGCTATGTTGATCCCAGGTCTAACTCCACTAGATGGTGGTGCTCATGGTCACAACACATTCTGAGTGCTAACCTGCATTTCCCGGCCTCCCTGTGGTTGATCTGAGGTCATGTGGTCCTGTGCTGTAAGTAGAACAAATTATGAGCAAGTGACAAGGATGTGTGTCTCTTCTGAGCTGAGGTATCTGAGATTGGCAATGCTGGAAGCCTGAGTTGAGATGGCATGGTCTCAAAATAGAGCCTGGATTCATGAGACACCACATGGAGGAGAAGCACTGTGAGGAGTCATGGAGCATGCATCACACCTTCTGAAAGCAACAAGTAGAACTTTAAGGTCCAAAGATTTTGTGGCTTTGTTGTTGTCATTTCTGCTATTATCCCATATTTTAGCATTATCCTTGTAGGTGGGGCTGGGGCTTAGCTCAGTTGGTAGAGAATCGCTCTGCACCTCTGAGGCCCTGGCTTCAATCCCCAACACCACAAAAATGGGAGAAGGATCTCACAGCCCACTACCAAAGCAATCCCAAAACATTCACCCATTGAAAACCCTATGAATAGCAGAGAAGCACTGACATAGTGCCCGGCATGGCACAGTATTGGGCAGCATTTCATTCTGTTGTACATAGAGTCTCTACGAGTTGGATCCAACTCGACAGCACCTAACAACAACAACTTTACCAGTAGAGACTCTAGAATCTCTGTTCTCAACATTAAAATTCTAACATCTACCCATTTGAGTTTTAAGAGGACTTAACTAAGGGAGGCAGGGGAAAAGATAAGGAAATTGATACACTAAATGTTACCATTAGCCAGGTGCGGTAGCACACACCTGCAAACCCAGTGACCCAGGAAGCTGAGGCAGATGGCAAGTTCGAGGCCAGGGGCAGTCTGAATAACTTAGCAAGACCCTGTGTCAAAATAAAAAAAAAAAAAAATTAAAAGGGTGCTGGAGTGCAGCTCAGTGGTAAAGCACTTGCTGTGCACGCACAAAGCCCTGGGTTCAAATCTTCAGTAATGAAAAAAAGAAAACTACCATTTTCTTCAACAGGAGTATAGAATGGGAACAAAATAGTTATGAGGCCAGTTGGAAACCATGAGAAGCCCATGGATAGCTTTCAAATCTCATCACAACAGAACTGGTGTCCTTACAGATTCCAAAGACCAGCTTGGAGCAAGACAAGTAGATAGAATGTGAATTGTTGTTGTTGCTGTTGTTGTTTTTAGGTGCTGTTGAGTCAAGTCCAACTCATAGTGACCCTACGTACAGCAGGACGAAACACTCCCGGACACGGTGCCATGCCTGCCCAGCACTATGCTAGTACTTCACTGCTGTTCATAGGGTTTTCCATGGATGATTGTTTGGGGAGTGGGCTGCCAGGTCCTTCTCCCATCTTTGTGGTGCTGGGGATAGAACCCAGGGCCTCAGAGCATGCAGAGCAAGCACTCTACCATCTGAGCTAAACCCCAGCCCCTGGAATGTGAATAGGTTGTGGAATTATCCTACTCCAGAAGTCCTTCCCCTTTTTCACTGTTCACACTAAATTTACATATGGGATTCAACTTTAATACATTGCCAGATATGTCAAAGATTGTCCTATATAGGAATACAAGACACTATAACAAAGGTTTCAAAGACCTGCAAAGTAGCTTTGAGAAATAGTACAAATTCTATCATCTGTTTCAGCTAGTTTTTACTTATTTTTGTTAGAACAGGAGTGTGAATTTTTTTCTCTCTGTCACTTTAAATGTAGGCACCCTCCTCTTCACTATGTTTCTGATGTGCTCACCATAACAGATAGGCTCTCCTAGTAATAGTAAATTTAGAAATATGCCAAATGCTTACTTTCCTCCCAGCAAATTCCCCTTAGTAATTTACCCTACTCACAAAAATTCAAACATATATATATATATATATATATATATATATATATATATATATATGTTCATAGCAAGAGTATTTATAATAGGGAAAACTGAGTGTCTATTACTGGTTATATGAGTTATGGTATTTTTCTATAAAGTATTGTTTAGTCCTTAAAATGGCTTTGTAGTTCTATATTAATTGACATGAAAATACATTCATGTCAGGTTTATGAGTAAAAATTTAAATTGTATAATGATATACACATATGGAAATGTCATAATAACATCCGTTAATTTGCACTCTAAAAATTACTAATAAAAATTTTAAAGTATAAAGATATGTGGAGTATGCTTCTCTCTATGTAAAACCGTCTGTGTTTGTATATATAGCTGGGGATTATTTGACGTGTGTGAGTAGCGAAGGCTTAACAGATATGCTCCAAAATACGAACAGCAGTTCTCGCCTCTTTGTTTCAGAGTACACTTCTCTCTTACTCTTCTCTCCTCTTCTTACTTCGGAGAACGCTTCTTCCCTGCTGTACTCCTTCCACTTTTAAATGTTCACATAGGCATGTATCATCATGAAAGCAATGAAGCTTTTATACTGGGGAAAATGTTTAAACAGTATGGTAACTATTACTTTCCAACTCACTCAAAATTTCATTTCAATAAACACACAAAGTGACACTAATGAAGGTCAAGAGTCTGCTTTCCAGTGATCGAATCTACCTACAGTTTCCATACTCAGAATGTACTTGGCCATCACTCAGTCTCCAAGGAAAATAATGAAGAGGATTTGAAAGTACACAGGAACTTAATTTATTGTCTCACAAGTTGCTCACATCAGATTCCAACATTCAAACTCGAAGGCAGATCAGGCAGAAAGAAGAGACACAGGACATTTCAATAGAAACTTCCAGTTATTTAACTTCTTGTTTCAGAACCCGAGCTCCCGAGTGATTGAGGTTCTCTGTCCCTGCTCAGATCTCCAGTTTATGTAGGTAGATGTTATGGCATCATTAACTTGGCTAGCTGTCAAATAACGGAAAAATAAAAGAGGCTCTAAACTGTATCTGCCAGCACCCCTAGTACCATCTCAGACAAGATATTGTAAAGTAATTCTTCCTTATTTTAAGTTTTGTTAAAAAGGAGTTTAATAAAAGGCAGAGTCAAAATAAACCGTCAACTCTCTTATTTAAAAAACTAACATAAAGACTAGAATAACTAAGACCCCAAAAATGGGGGGATGTGAGTAAACAGAAGGTGATTGAAGTCAAAATTTTAGTGAATTTTTAAATTATAAAGATCTGTTGGAACGGTGCTGTCAGAGAGGTATTCCACCAGATAGTATTACAAAAAAAGTTTGATTTTAGGGTCAGCCCATTCCTTAAACATATTAGATGTTCAGTAAAAGTTTTCCAAATGACTAAGTATTGTCTGTTATTCAGAAAGAGATTATCTATGCTGCTATAATAAATGTTGTTGTTAGGTGCCATCGAGTTGGGTCCAACTCATAGCAACCCTCACAGCGTTTTCAATGGTTGATTGTTTGGGGATTGTTTTTTTGTTTTGGTTTGGTTTTTTGCACGTGGACTGCCACACCCTTCTCCCATTTTTCTGGTGCTAGGGATCGAACCCTAGTCCTCAGAAAGTGCATAGCAGTGCCCTACCAACTGAGCTAAACCCCAGCCCACTATAATAAATATACCCTACAATCTCAGGGGTAAAGACAAAAAATTAATTTCTCCTTCAAGTCAAAGTTCAGTGTGATTGAGTATCTATTCCAGAAAGTTCTTGTCCAACTGGTGACTCAGGAATTCAGGACTTCCATGCTGCAGCTCGTCCTTGGAAACATGTACGTCTCCAAGAGTGCCGCTGAAGAAGAGAGGTTGGGGAGTCAAGTGTAGGGTTTATGGGCAGCTATAGAAATAGGGCATGCCATTCCCACCCACCCTGTTTTGGCTAGAAGTCAGCCATATGCTTTCACCTTGCTGCAAGAAAGCTGGGAAATGTAGACTTCCTGTGTACTCAGGAAGATAAAATGGCTTTGAGATCATGCCAAATGCTGGCATGTTTTCATGTTCGCTCTTGTGACATCTGTCTTTCTAGGCCATATTATGCCTTACCTCCTTAAAGGCAACAATAAACATTGGGCTGTGTTTTCTTTGTGCCTCGAGCTCATAATGGCAAGGATCACTCACCGTTCTGAGCTCACATACAGACCTGGAAGGTCTGTTTCTTGTCTCCTCAGCACTCCCGCAGTTAGCCATCCACATTCATGTTTTATAAGGCTGCATTTGTTCAGCCTTGGCTTTTAGCCCCTCCGCCATCACCCAACCCAGGCATTCACCTATAGTCTCCTGGGAAATCTGCCTCTACTCTTACCTCCTCGGCCACTCATCCATCCCACACTCTGCCACAGATGAACCCTAGAACGGGCCTGTAGATGCCCCCAAAACAACAAACTTTCATTACCCTAAAGGATAATATTACTTCCCTTTATCATTCCATTTGCCACTTCAGTAATAAAATCAGATCCAAACTCCTGAGCCTCCATAAGTGAAGTCTGCCTGACACACTGATCCTCTTCCTCAATGACACATTTCAACCAGGCATGCCACACCCATGTTCACGATGTCCTTCCTGCCCGACATACTCTCAACATCTGTAATTCTCTCCATCCTACATAGGCTTCCACACTCTGTGCCAGTCTCACTTTCTGTATTAACTAAACAACATCAGCTGCTGCGACAGAAAGACATGAAAATCTCCATGCTGTAACAGAAACAAAAAAGCATTTGTCTCTTGCTTTCAAAAAGTCCAAGCTGGGTGTTCCTGAGAGTCAGGTGACTCTCCTCCTGATGCAGAAATCCAGGCTTCTTCCACACTTTCTGACATCTTTGACACTTGGCTTCCAGTATTGGTGCTGCAGAAAGAGCAAGGGCATGGAGCACCGTGCATTGAAGGCTTTTATGGACCATGCTGGAAAGTGGCACACGCCATGGCTGCTGCTATCCCATAGGTTAGAATTCATGGGCATGGCCACACCTACAATTACAAAGGAGCACTTGAGCCCAGGCAAGAGAGAACAGATTTGAGAAACAGGTTTCAGGATCTGTCCTACCTGACTGTGACTCTTTTCCTAACCAAATCCAGCTCCCTAATTCCACCTCTGAACTTTTGTAGTACTTTCTGGTCCCATACAGGTTGTGGTAACTTGTATTTTTTTTTTCTGGTATATTTCTCTCTGCATCAACTAAATAAACTTCAGAGCCGCATCTGCCCTAGATATCTCTTAGTATCTCCTCCAATTAGAACACCTCCCAGCTCAGTACAAGAGTTCATTACATACGGCCTGATGAAAATAACTGCAAGTTCTTTGCTGCCTGAGGAGAAACGTGGAGTAATTTCCCTGCACACCCTATGGTCCCAGACTGCTATGAAGTAGGATTTCCTGGTCCACAGTTTTAGGTTTTACTTTCTCTTGTCTTATAGTCAGATTTTGCCTTATACTTCTTACTGCTTCCAGCATGCATGATGTTTCTAATCAATCTGCCTTATTCTGCTGACTCTCTCCAATCTGCTACTCAGCACATTTCTAAATCTCAACCACAATTTGTGCAGATAAAATCATCCATGGAACCCCAATAAAGAGAACAAACAACTGCAGAACAGTTGAAGGCATGGCAGGTGATGGCACTTGTCCACTTAGCAGCCATCTAGCCCCAAGGAGATGCTCACAAACTTCAGTCCCTCTCCCTCTCCTCTCCTCTGCATTCATTTTGTCAGCAATTCACCCTTTCACTGTCCCAACAAAGTTAACAAGGAAAGGGTGAGGAAGAGGGAAGAAGAGAGAAAGAAGAATTTTGAAAGCTGTGATAGAAAATAAGGTTGATAGTTGTCACAGAGATTTATCAGATTTTTCAATGCCATCCTGATTTCCCAGGGAATTCTGCATCCCTAGTAGTTCACAAAGCCTCTTCTGCATTAAATACCCCACAAAGATGAACACACACACACACACACACACACACACACACACACACACACACACTGCCTCAAAGTACCTTCATAGTGAGCTAATATGACTAGTTGTTAATGTTCCTTCAAACAACCTGGACTAGAATCACAAACATCTCTTTCTAAAAGGGATCTAGAATGGCAAGTCAGATATTTTTAAACAAGAAAAAGCTATCACATTTTATGTGTTGAAGTAGCAAGAATTAGTTCCATTATTTCCAAGAATATTAAAGTCTATGCACTCAGTAAAATTCCATGTGTCAAAATCAATATTATTATATATGTTAATGTTTATAGTGGTTATAATTCTGAATTAATTTCTGTTGCCTTCAGCCACCATTTTATTATCACTTTTGATTAAAGTGTCTTGAATTAATAGTTAACCAAATATAGTTTGAAACAAACTACAACAAAGTTCCTTTAAACCACACTGACCTCTAGAGACACATAGGGATTACGAAGATGCTGAAGCCAAACCAAAATCCACCTTCACAAAATCAGTGTGAATGTAATAAAAGGATTTATTTTTGTCACAAGGACAGACTCTCACCGGCCTTCGGTGCTATCCTCCCTTTACTAAGCACACTGCACTGCATGTTATTAAATTTCATTGTGAAGATTAAAAGAAAAAGGCAAAGAGAAAGAATCTATAACAAAAAAAAGAGCTTAATCAAAAAGGCTCAAATGTATGTAATGAGAAAGGCAAAGAACAGTGCATCTGGTGCACTCCTGTAATCCCAGTGACTTGGGACGCAGACGCAACAGGATCGCAGTTCAAGATCAGAGACAGTCTGTGTAATTTAGTGAGACCCTCTTCCAAGTAGTGAAATAAATGGGCTGAGGGTGGAGCTCATTGTACAGTAACTTGCAAAGCATGCAAGCCTGAGGCCCTGGGTTCAACTCCCAGCACTGGGGAAAAAGAGAAAGAAAGAGAAAGAAAACAAATGCAAAAAAGAATGCATGAGTGGATGTTTCCCTTTAGAAAAGGATTCCAGCCAGTCAGTAAATCAAAAGAATGGATAGAATTAGAATATCGCCATTATGCAACCCCTAATGAACTTACACCACATCTCTTTAATTTCTATGCTGAGCAAATAATACGAGAAGCTAGACTTTATGAGGAAGAACGCAACATCAGGATTGGAGGAAGACTCATTAACAACCTGTGTTATGCAGATGACACAACTCTGCTTGCTGAAAGTGAAGAGGATTTAAAACATTTACTGATGAAGATCAAAGATCATAGCCTTCAATATGAGTTGTGGCTACACATCAACAAAACAAAAATCCTTACGACTGAGTCAGCATGCAAGTTCACAATAAATGGAGAAAAGATTGAGGTGTCCATGATGTTCCTTTGCTTGGCTCTATATTCAACACCCGTGGAAGCAGCAGTCAAGAAATCAAAAGACGCATTGCTCTAGGAAAAGCTATGGCAAAAGATCTCTTTAGAGTATTGAAAAGTAAAGATGTCACATTGAAGACAAAGGTGCATCTGACTCATGCCATGGTATTTTCAGTCACATCAGATGGTTGTGAAAGCTAGACATTAAACAAGGGAAACAGCAAAAGAATTGATGCTTTTGAATTATGGTGCTGGAGAGGTCTATTGAATATACCATGGACTGCCAAAAGAACTAACAGATCTGTCCTAGAAGAAGTGCAACCAGAGTACTCCTTGGAAGCAAGAATGGCCAGACTATGTCTTACATATTTCGGACATGTAGTCAGGAGAGATCAATCCCTAGAGAAAGATATCATGTTTGGGAGAGTGGCAGGTCAATGAAAAAGAGGAAAACCCTCCACCAGATGGATTGACACAGTGTCTGCAACAATGGGCTCATGTGCCTGGCACAGAATCAGAAAGTGTTTCCATCTACTGTACGTAGGGTTGCTATGAGTTGGACTCGACTCAGTGGCACCTAACAACAACAATGAACTAAGGGCTGGGATTTTGCTCAGTTGGTGGAGTGCTACTCCGCACTGTCTGAGGACCTGGGTTTGATCCCCAGCACCGCAAAAACAGAAGAACCTGGTAATCCACTCATGAAGCAATCCCAAAACAATCAGCCATTGAAAACCCTATGAGAACCCTAGGAGACTCTCTGAATCAGACTCGACTCCAAGGCACCTAACAATAATGAACTGAAGGATTTAGGAATTGATCATCAAATTTTTTCCATTTCAGGGTGGGGAGGGGAGGAGATGGGAGAGACAGAAAGAGAGGAACAGAAAGAGAGAGAGAGAATATCATACATTATAAGTCCGTGAATCTGTGTCTTATTATGGAAGATGGAGAACCACAGCCCAGTCTGTGAGGAAATCTTACCAAAATAATCTAACCTGACATGAATAAAGCATTGAGACCTAACTACCAATTTTCTGGACATACAAAGGACAAAGTAACATATGAAATTATACCATGCAGGTTTAGTGAAAAATAATCTGGACATGGTAAATTCTAAAGGACAAAAATATATAGCAAGGAAAAAGATGGGAGTGTGGGGACTTATAGACTAAAAGAATTTAAAATGTGTCATCCAATTAGAGGTGATGACCATTCTGATTTTGACAAGGCAAGGATGTCTTTATGGCATATATAGGACAGTTAGAAATTTTAATATTGTCCACATATTATATGGTGTTAAGGAACTGCTGTTAGATTGTTAGGAGTGGTAACAGTATTCTTTTTAAAGATTCCTTATGTTTTCAGGGTACAAACTGGAGCATTTTCAGTTGAGATGATATGATGGCTAGAACTTGTCTCAAAGTGCTATTGTTTGAGAAGTAGAAGACAGGCCAGAGCATCCCATAGGCTGATGGTGAGTGGGGCTATGGAGGTTTGTTAAAGAATTCTATCTACTTCTGCATGAATGTTTCCATTTTTCCATAGTTAAAAAAAATCACTTAAATTTTTTTGTATGCAGAATAAAAGAGGCATTAAGAGCTACTTTGTCTTTTTCTTATAGAAATGGGAAAAGTTGATGAACAACCAATTATCATCCTTGTGTCATAACCAGCTGAGTGATCCCATGCAAGACAAACAAGGGTAACAGTTCCTCTTGAAAAAGTGAAAAGAATGAATTAGATTATCTTACATTTTGTGGAACTGAATTCCACTTCCAAACCATGAATTTTCTGAGAGCAATATCTATCTTCTTCATCTTTGTATTCTTGAAAGATGGTGTGGTGCCTTGCTCATCACGAACACCCAATGCCTTTCTGTTCCATTGGGTTGAACTTCTGGCTAATATATTATCTTACTCCGATAAAGTAATTCGTTGAGTGACTAAATCGAGGGTCCTTTCAGAATTCTCTTTCAGGTATGACCTCTCATCTTATGTCAGAGATATTTTTTCCCAGGGGACTTTGGACACCCCTCAAATGTAATCATAAATGAAGTCATTTACTCAATTTACTTATAAAATCTGCCCTGCTCAGATAACACATTGTTATCTAGCAAGGTCTAGAAATGACTTTTCTATTCTACCTAATAGAGAATCTCAGCATACATTAAATATAAATTGATATTTTCCAAATTAGAATTTGATTTTTTTAGTCATTTTATAATGAAGCTAGGGAATCCAGGAGCTGGGACAGCCTGCACAGGGGGCCAAGTGAGGCAGGTTCAGCCCCTGCACTACTATGATCCATAAAGCAACAGATAGCTGTGTTTCTTCTGCTTCCTCTGGTGGTTTCATATATGATTTCACTTTAAAAATGTTTCCACTATTTTTTTTCAGCTTGAAAACCATTTGTTTAAAAGGAAGTTAGGAATGTCCCAGTGCCCCAGGGGACCATTACTATAAATTTTTCTGCACTGTAAATGCACAGAAGTACAAGATAACGGAGCAATGGAGTAACACATGTTAAAGAACAGAGTATGGAAAATATTTTGCATGTGATCGGATTCTCTCATTTTTTGGCAATTTAAAAGCCCACTTATTCTTACCTTCCTTCATAGCTATCAGTGTTTATCCCAGGTCATTTCCAATGCTCTCTTGTCTTCTAATTAATACCAATGTATATAAATAAGCTTCACAGGACTATCTTACAGAACCTGAAAATGTCCCTGTCACAGTCTAATTCTGTGAAAGTAATCATCACAGGGGAAAAAAATCACCAAGCAGGGCTATTTCTGTTGACTACTCAAAGCCACTCCTCTTTTGCCCCCAAGATACTATGGAAACTCAAGCACTCTAAGTATTGAAGAGGTTTTGGTTTCTATTTTCTCTTTATCTTATTCAAATAGGCCTTCTAGTTCTAGGGAACTGCAAACCTTAAGATGAAAAAAAAAAAATCACAAAACTACTTTTTTATGTAAGAAAAGAGACCCAATAGCTTCCCACTAGACAGAAAGAAAATGTTAGCACATCAAAGCAGAATATGAAAGAGGAGGCTGAATTTGGCCTGAGATGACAGTGAAATATTCAAGCAGGTAAAGCAGGTCTAAGCAATCAGATCAGCTGCATCTTAGCTATCAATACATGCACAGGTAGTTCTGAACTCATCCCTGTATAATTTTATCTCTGCTCCCCTTTATTTTAACTCCATCGGGTATCCTTGTCAGAACATATCAGTCTCATCTGATAAACTACATCTTAAGTCATTATACATCATTAAAGATTTGCCACTCTATTTTAGCCACATTTCAATAAGTTGTTGTTGTTGTTGTTAGGTGCCATCGAGTCGGTATCCGACTCATAGCGACCCTCTGTACAACAGGGGAAACACTATTGTCAGTGCTTCGCTGCTGTTCATAGGGTTTTCAATGGCAGATTGATTTTTGGGAGGGGGTTGCCAGGTTCTTCTCCCAAGCCTACAGCTTCTGGTTTTCCCAGGCGGTCTCCCATCCAGGTACTAACCAGGCCCGACCCTGCTTAGCTTCCCAGATCTGACGGGATCAGATGCCACAGGGCTATGGCTTCAGGCTATTAAATAAGTTAAGGACTATTTAATATACTATAAATATTTCAGATCAAAAATCTAAGCACCATCACTGAACCATACTGGGCATACGTCAAAGACCTCATCAGAGCAGTGATGGCCTGTTAAACAGAGAATAGGTTGAATGGCCCCCCCACCTATTCTACATCAACATCAATATTCTGATCAACTATTTAAAGAGACAACCAATGTCGCTATCATCCTGCACCAACTTGAGGTTTTAGAATAAAAAAATTTAGGTCTGGGCAAAGGAAATAAACAGACAGTTCTCAAATAAAGAAATTCGTAAGGCTAAGAATCAATGTCCCTAGCCATTAGGAAAATGCAAATCAAAACAACTCTGAGATTCCACCTAATTCCAGTAAGAATGGCCAAGAGCAACAAAACAAATAATAACAAATGCTGGCAAAGTTGTGGAGAAAAAGGAACCCTCTTACACTGTTGGTGGGACTGTAAATTTATTCAATCACTTTTGGAAATCAATATTGAGACACCTCAAGAAACTAAAAATAGAATCTAGCTATACCACTACTGGAATATACCCAAAGGGAGATGAGTCATCATACCACGGAGACCCCTCCATCTCCACATTCAATGCAGCACTCTTTACAATAGCAAGGACATGAAACCAAACAAGATGCCCATCAACAGAAGAATGGATAAAAAAATTGTGGTACATATACACAATGGAATATTACTCAGCAATAAAAAAATGAAATAATGCCATTTGTAGCAAAATGGATGGAACTAGAGAATATCATCTTAAGTGAATGAACACAAACTCAAAAAGAGAAATACCTTATGTTCCCAATCATAGGTGGCAGCTGAATTTTACTTAAAGGAAGAGAAATCCTATACATAAGTTAATATATACAAATGCACATTTCAACTTAGCAAAGAGGAATAGCAAGAAGGAGGGAGTGGACTAGCAAAGGAAAGCGAAGATTGTGGAAGGTAGGATGGGGAGGAGAAACAATGTACAGGGATAAATAGGGAGAGGATAATTTCAATATAAAAGGGGCTGGGATTTGGCTCAGTGGGTAGAGCGCTGCGCTGCAGTCTCTGAGGTCCTGAGTTCAATTCCCAGCACCGCAAAAATGGGAGAAGGGTCTGGCAATGCACTCCCAAGGCAATCTCGAAACAGTCAGCCATTGAAAACCCTATGAGGGTCGCTATGAGTCGGATACGGACTCGACTGCACCTAACAACAACAATTTCAATGTAAATGATGCCACTTCATGAGTATGTGGGGAAAATAGGGAAATATAACCCAAATATGCATATGAATTTTACTACATATTAGTCAAAAGTTTTCATAAACCTCGTAAGTTGATAAAAGTGTAACCAAAAGTGATGTAATAGTTGCGTAATGGAAAAAGCAAATATTGTATTACTCTGTACCCCATCAACATCTACCAATAAAAAGGAAAAAAACCTAGGTCAGTTATTGTCTATTTCCATATAGTACTGATAGTTATACATTTTAGAAATCTGAGGCTTGAATCTAAACCTAAGTACTAAAAGAAGTCACTAGCTTCCAACATTAAAATATTCAATTTCTGGGTTTTTTTACTTGTTGTCTCTTAGGAGAAATGGCTGAGCTGGGGTCTGAGTGAGTGATCCAGGAAGCAGCTTCACTTGTTTGGGTTTTTGTAACAGCCGAGATCCAGGCATCGGGATGTGCTTACTCCTGAGAGAACACACACATTTTCCAAAGGGAACAGCTTTAGAAAGTATTCTCTATAAAATTAATATCCAGATGCTCAATCCAAATGTACTTCCATAATTTGATTTGCCTAAAAACCACCTCTTCTCTTCTCATGATAGTCATTCTATTGTACAAAGCAAGACTATATTCTTTGGTGCATCATCCCAATTGTGAAAATGCATGAGATATAAAGAGACAATGTAAATTATTTATATTCCTGCTGATAAACTAAATGTCTCTACTAACTGTATTTTTAAAATGTTAGTAAATCATATGGTTACCCAGGCTTTATGTTCAAAACTTCAGGTATGGTCTATGTAGCTGTTTACTGATGAATTATTTAAAACACTTTTAGTTAGGGATCACTAAGTTAAATTTGGTATATAACCAGGGAAAGCCCAAAAAGTTGAATGATGTGGTTATAATAAAACCACTGTTATTCCCATGAATTTATTATATAAGTGGATACAATTTCTGAACATTGACACTATATATATTTTAAATGAGTAGAATTATTCTTATTTCAATCAATAGTATATAATATTTATTTATGAATTCTTGAACTACTTAGAAAAAATCTCATCTCATTAAGGAATGCCATTTCAATAAAATTTTGCTTTTTATCTAATAAGTATGCATGAAATTTTTAAAAATTATCTCTGAATATTTTCTTGAATCCCTCAGTACGCATGTCATAACAGAGATTGGACTGTCCTAGAATTGATTGATGGTCAGCATTTCATAACTGGGCGCTTACTACAAACAAGACTCTGGGTCTCAACAGTGATAAAGAGACACACTCTCTTAGCCATCATGTTACTGAAGGTCTCATAAGCCCTAGGTTCTGGTCTCAGATCTACCACTGAACTGAAAGTTAGTTACAGGACCCTAGGCAAGTTGCTGAATCTCTCAGTCTCTTTTTTCTCAACTGTAAAATGTAGCAGTTGGACTAGATGCTTCTCAGTAATAAAAACCCGGTGGCTATTTATGCTGCTGTCCCTGCTGAGGTTTGCATCAAAGGAAGCAGATGAAAGTACTCATTATCCAAATACCTAAAGTTTAGTGACTTGTACATTACTATGAAGATACTGACTTGTACATTACTATGAAGATACGGACCAACTACATCCAGTTTTAAACTTCAAAGTTTCACCTGAAATAAGATTTTGGGAGGCTATAGGGAAAGGTATCACACTTACACACTCTATTAGTAAGATTTAAGAACTTTCTTTTTTAAATTGAAAAGCCACAATAGAAGAAAGTAATAAGTTATAATTGCAAAAGGCTAATTCATGACTTTGGCTATGAACCTGAGCACACAAAACCCCCTCATCCATATAAATTATTCTTGCTGGATAGCTGTGCTGCTACTGATTCATCAAAAAGGTCACATTAGTTTAAACTTTCAGAAGAAGAATACAGATTCATTGCCTTTATGCCTCTTTGATGCTTTAATTATTATTTGTACTTATTCAGCATTGTATAATTACTTGGACTGAGAATTCAGAAATAGGAACTACAAGATGAAGTCCAACGTTTCTGTATCTGCTTAAAATCCTAGAATTCCAAATCTGGAGGAAATTCAAGTCGAACTCCTTCACTTTAGAGGTCATCTACAACAAGTAAAAAAACAGAGAGAAAGAGAGGAGGGAATATAAACACAAATGAAAAAGAAACTGGAAGTCATTCACATATATTTACATAAATGCATACACATATACAATCCAAGGATTAACTGATTCCCCCAAAACCCCACAGCCAGAAGTGACAGTGAGGACTTCTAGCTCTTAACCCAACTTTCTTTCCACTCCAGCACATGATGGCCTCAATATATGCAAGTAACAAAATCATCTCCAAAATTCTTTCTGTTCTAGGCTCCTTGGAAATTTAAAAAATCCAGATGGCTTATATTCCAACTTAAAACAATTAGGTCTTTCATTTCTCTAGGTGATATTGAGAAGAGTTCTCTCTCCTTTGGAGTTCTTATTTGTGAAAAGACCCTGGCTAATTTAAAAAGGAAAAGTAGTTTTTTGTTTGTTTGCTTTTTTGCAGTACTAGGGGTTGAACCCAGGGCCTCGAGCTTGCATGCTTTGCAAGTGCTGTACCACTGAGCTTCACCCTCAGCCCATGCTTTTTGTTTTTGTTTTTAATTTTTGAAACAGGGTCTCAGTAAGTTACACAGACTCCCTTTGGTCTCAAACTTGCGATCTTCCTGCCTCTGCCTCCCGAGTCGCTGGGATTACAGGCATGTGTCACCATGCTCAGCTTGGAAAAGCAGTTTTTAAAGAATTACTTGGTAGCTTCCAGAGTCACCAGAAAATATGGAGATACAGTCTAGGAGAATGGCCAGGAATAAGGGGCTCTAGGCAGCAGCTAAGACCAAGACAGAAATTAGGTCATAGACCATATTGGGGGCTCCCCACCACTGCAACCACTGCTTTCTGGACCTGGGCACCAGTTGCAAAGCAAGGGAAAGAGTGTGCACCTGGCCTTTTCAGCTTCTCACATGGAAAGCAGACTCAGCCAGGGGACTTCCCCAAATATGGGAAAGGGTCCACATCTAGGGAAGCTAACCAGAGAAGGGGGCAAGAGAGAGAGAAAGAGAGAGCCACAAATAGAAACAAAGATAGAGACACAGGTAGATACTTATATACAGACAGACAGACAGACATGGATAGATGAGAGACAGGGAGAGATACTTTTGTCCAAAACGAGTAGTACACTTCAGAAACTTAAAGAAATGCATCGGGAGCCGGGCGCAGTGGTGCACGCCTGTAATCCCAGCGGCTCAGGAGGTGGAGGCAGGAGGATGGCAAATTAGAGACCAGAGGCAGTCTGCATAACTTAACGAGACCCTGTCTCAAAAAGGAAAAAAAATGGGCTGAGGGTGCAGCTCAGAGATCCAGCACTTGCAGAGCATGCAAGCGCGAGGCCCTGGGTTCAACCCCCAGTACCACAAAAGAAAAAAAAAAAAAAAAAAAGAAAGCATTCATATCCACATAAATTAAATTAAATCCTCCCTTTAAAAGTGGCTGAAATATGATCATTATATAATATCCAAATGCATCTGATCCCGTTAGATCTCAGAAGCTAAGCAGGGTTGGGCCTGGTTAGTACTTGGATGGGAGACCACCTGGGAACACCAGATACTGTAGGCTTGGGAGAAGGACCTGGCAACCCACTCCCAAAAAACAATCAGCCATTGAAAACCCTATGAATAGCAGAGAAGCATTAACAATAGTATTTCACCTGTTATATGCAGGGTCACTATGAGTTGGACACCAACTCGACAGCACCGACTCAACAGCACCGACTCGACAGCACCTAACGACAACAATAATATCAAGCATTTATCAATAATGATGTGAAAGCCCTTTTTAAGATGATATACATAATATATCTCAGAGGATCCACATAAAAATGTTGATACAATTATCTTTAGACAACGTTGTTGTTGTTAGATGCCGAGTTGGTATCTGACTCATAGCGACCCTCATAGGGTTTTCAATGGCTGAGTGCTTCGGGATTGCCTTGGGAGTGGATTGCCAGGTCCTTCTCCCATTTTTGCGGTGCTGGGAATTGAAGTCGGGGCCTCAGAGACTGCAGCGCAGCGCTCTACTCACTGAGCTAAATCCCAGCCCACCTTTAGACAATACAAAATGAGTAATTTTTAGAATTTGGTTCTCAACAACAGCATCTCAATTTTCCTATAATTTATATATGTGGAATAATTTTTTACCAAAATAATAATGGGTAAGGATCTTTCTAATTCTACTGAAAATTTTATGTTATACCAGAAATTTTAGCAACATATGCCTTCTAAGAAAATACATATTGCTTTTTATCACATTCACCAAAAAAGCCCTTTAAGTGCTAATTTTATTTATGCAGGTGTTTAATAAATGTAAAGATTTCCATTTTTCAGATAAAATATCCTTAAAGAGTGGAATCTCTTAAATTATTTTTTGGCAGGCAGAGGTATAGTTGGGATACAGAGTGTTAGCATTTCATACCATCTTGCATTTTCCTCTTCCCAGTTTATATGTATTTCCTTCCGTGGTGAGCATTCTTACCATCAATTGCAGTTGCCTATACCTCCCTACTCTTCTTGCTCCTGTGGAGTTAATATATAACACTTGGATTTCTGGGCACTCTTTCCACCCTTTTTTCCCCACATACCCAAGCCCTATAACCCTTAATTTTGCTAGTTGATTCTGTGCCCAGTCACTATCTATAACTGGAGATAATCTCAGATTCGGACGGCTGGCCGGGTGCATAATTCTGAGGTCTGTGGTATCACTTAGTTTTACCATGTATGACCCTAAACCAAAATCATGTTGAGGGCATGAGAATGAACAAACAAGTTTAACAAAGAGGAAACACGTGCACAGAGATGGATCCTATACCATAAAGTTTCCATCCCATGCCGTAAGCGAAAGGGAGCCTACAGTACTGCTAAGAGCATGTTGGCATATTTCCAGATGGGGGGAAACTTCCCCTCCTGTAGACAGGCTCCTTGCACTCCAGGAGCAGCCATGCTCATTCCCTCCTGTTTCTTTCACCTGGAGCATCTTCCCTGAACCTCTCTGCACCCTAAGCCCACACATTCCTCCAGAAACACATTGCCTCTTTCCTAAGTAATATACAGATGTGTGGCTAAAATTGGAAAGGGGGTGGGGGGCTCAAGCCTTAAAGACAATTGCAGGTAAGACTCTTCCCAAGTGCCAGACTGACTGCTCGGATCAGCCACAGTAAGCATGGATGGGGTATACTTACTATGTTACAGATCGCCTGGTCATTAAGGGAAATATAGCATAGTGTCCCCCTTAGAATTTTCAGTCCGACAGTATAAAATGTATGCAAAAATAATTCAACACAAGGGGCTAAATACAGAGATAAAGGGGAAATTTTCCTATAGAATGAGAGTTTATGAAAGGCCACATTTGGGGAACGGGGTTTAGCTCAGTTGGCAGAGCGTATGCTCTGTACTCTCTGAGGACCCAGGTTCGATCCCAGCACTACAAAAACAGGAGAAGGATGTGTCAATCCACTCCCCAAAACAATCCCAAAATAATCAGCCATTGAAAACCCTATGAGGGTCACTATGAGTTAGACTTGACTCAGTGGCACCTAACAACATCAACAGGTTTGGGGAAAGGCTTCTTCAAGGAAGCTCAATTTACAGAGAAGGAAAATGAAGTTCACATAGGTGAAATGTTTATAATAACTAACTAGTAAGTGATGGATCCAGAAATCAGACCTGAGTCTCTCTGAGCACAGCATTTTTCCACTCTTTCCATTATGAGAAATTAGACAACTCACCTGTATATTCCCAACTCCAAGTGTGTTAGAGGGTCCGAGGGCTGCCATAACATATTACCAGAAACTTAGTGGCTTAATAACATCTGCAAATACCCTATTTCCAAATAAGGTCATTCACAAGTATCAGGAGTTATGACTTAGATTCATCTTTTGGGGCTGAGGAGATTGTTCAACCCAGTACACCAAGCACACTGTACACAGGCCTATTCTAGCTTTTACTTTCAATGGGATCTTCTTACCTGAAGGCTTCACACTGAGCCAAGAGCTGGTGGATAACTGCTGAGAATATGCACAGCTTTGGACATGCAGGCAGCCTTGCAGGGCACCAGGAATAAGTGCAAGCTTACCAAGACCAATAGTGGCTATCTCATTCTATTTATCTGTCTGTTACATTTCTTGCTAGTCTGCTGATTTCTTGCTTACTAAAACCAGGATCATAATGCCAGGCTAGCTATATTGGCCTGTCTGTTTAGCAACTATTTTGAACAATACCTCTGCATGTGGGATTTTCTGTCCTCTCCAGGTTAAGTCATCTCCCTCTAACTAAGCAGTTTTTTCCATGGCTTGACCCAGCCTAGCCAAATAATCAGGTGGTAGAACTGAGACAGGTCAGAGGAGAGCAGCCTGGGTTAATACCGCACCAACCCTTATTGTTTGCACCCAAGGTTGGTAGCACTTCTTAAACAAATAATTATCTATTGGTTGTGTGTCTGTGGCCAATTTCCAGATTTCTGAAATTGTTGTTTTTGATAGTATTGTCTGGTATTATCATTGCTCTTTTTGGAAAAGGATCTACTATTCTCCCTACTCTACAATTCCAATAGTCCCACTTCCCAATTTCTAGGTATTAACTTCAAAATGAGCCATTGCTGTGTTCCCATTGGCAACTGTGTTCAAAGGTAATGGGGAAGCTCTTTGGGGAAGCTGTCTTTGGCAGTTACTTTTGCCTCCCTCTCCTTTTGTCCTTCCCCTCTCTACTACTTTTAAAGTCCTTCTCTCTTTTGCCTAAATAGTGATGTTAGTTTACAAAACCTAGAACATCAGATGACCCTTGCAACGCCCTTCCTTAGTATTTAGTTCTAGGACAATGTCTGTCCAAAAGGAAGTACAGGAGCCAGCAGCAGGAAGGAGAGGTCCATCCATGACAGTGCACCAAAGAAGAACACGCCCTGGAAGAGGAAGACCCCACTCACCATGCAGCCTCCCTGCCCTGCTCCTCCTTTCCTTCTCTATGAAAGCCCTTTATACCCTCACGCTCACAAGATGGAACACTGAGATTGAGCCCTTCCGTCTTCTCAAGAGGGCTGGGGTTTATCTCAGTTGGTAGAGCACTGCTCTGCACTCTCTGAGGACCCAGGTTCGATCCCCAGCACCACAAAAAAACAGAAGGACGTGGCAGTCCACTCCCAAAGCAATCCCAAAACATCCAGTCATTGAAATCTCTATGAGGGTTGCTAACAGCACCTAACAACAAAAACAAGCTTCTCAAGATTGCCATCCCTTGAATAAACTCAATTACTTCCTATCAACCTTTGAATGGCAGGCAGCTTAGACCTTAATTCTGGTGGTGATCTGTGAAAACAGGGGGAAAGAGAGGCCTCCCTAAATGCTCACTCTGCACAGTTGGAATGGGCCAAGCTAGAGCAGGATTCATAACAATTTAGTGTCTTCTTCCCTTCAGGCATATTTGTCATCTACATTTTTTTAACATCTCAATAATAGATGAGTAGAATTTCCTAAAACTATATTTTTACAGAATAAAAGCGAGAGTTCCAAGTATACATAAAATAACCCATCCATCAAGCTGCAAATTGCTTGAACAATTGCAGATTATTTTGCACGCCCAGGAAAAATACTCACCTATTATTATTGCCCATAGACCGTATTGATTCACTTTAAATATTTATGAAGAATTTTTTACTTCATAAATCTATAAACCTATTATTATGAAAAGTTTTTATAGCCTTTCTCTGACTAGGAAGTCAAATAGTTGAAAACCACTTCTGTTTCTAAGGCAGCCTTGCTAAGGGGTGATAGACGTAATCATTCATTATTGGCTTTGCTGCTATTAAGGTAAAAGTCACTTGATCTACTTTCCCATCTGTCCTTTCACGCCAGATGCCCATGAACACAGCTACAAGATATCTTTTCTTTCAGAATCTACAAGCTGGCAACCGCAGGCTGAAAAAAGGCTCTACTTATCTCTTATTGTGCCTTTTAAGATATGTAGCTAACAATTAAAAATCCACATATTTTATATAAAAATATGGATAACTTCCTTTTCCTGAGGAAAAATCTGGTGACACCAAGCCTCCTAATGATTGACATTTCTAGACAGAGCAAGCAGGCTCCAATATGTTGCAATTCCCAGCTGCCCCTATTGTCTCCCTGACACTGAGCGTGAATGTCGGCTCTCATTAATATTGCATTATTTTCCTTCTATGGTAGAGAAATCTTCTTCTGTAAAAACTTCTTTGTGAAACATGGGAAGAAAAAATAGAAATTAAGAGTGTTGTCTGATTGTCCCTGACCCAGTCCTGTCCACGCATTAATGCTACCTGTCTGGCCCTTACTGGGGCTCAGAAAACAATACCCCCCAGGACGGTGCTTCAGCATGCCAAGTACTTTGAACTAAATAAACAGCCTCAGAGTTGAAATCTCTCTGGCCTCCAGCCCAGCCCTCTCCCCTTTGTCTCTCAGAGCACAGGAGGAGCTTTCTCTGAAGTTCCTTCCTATGACTAAATTCTTCCAAAAGCAAGGCAAATACCATGGGCCTGTCCCCTAATGTCACCAAACATGGTAGATTAACTCAAAGGAAACAACAAACAGAGCTGATGCCACACCCACAGCCCAGAAGAACCTTGTCACAGGCTATTGTCTATTCTTTGGGCCCATTTATCTCCCACGAAAGTCACTCACTCTCACTCTAATTTGCTTCCATTCTCCACTTCCTTTCCTTGCTATGTGAAGGCACATGAGCTTCTAAATCTCCTTAGGCCCCTTTCCTGCCATGTCCCCAGGCACACAACAAACTTGTGTGTATTTTCTCCTGTCCATCTGCCTATCGTCAGTTTATCTCAGCAGACTGAATGATCAGATCTTCAAAGGAAGAAAGGAAGTTCCTGTCACCCTATAACCCCATTGACATTTCAATTTATGTTGGTTTTTTGCCTAGATTAGAAGCAAATTTTATATATATATATATTTTAGATTCGGTCTCCTCAGGCTGGCCCTAAACTTGCAATCCTCCTGCCTCCACCTCCTGAGTGCTGGGATTACAGGTTTGCACCACTATACCCAACTCCAAATAATATTTTCAAATAAAAAAAATTTGTGATGTTCTTGTTTGCTAAATTGTCCTAGGCCAGAAGGTAATCAATAAGCTGGCCAAAGTTCAATTGACTATATAGTATAATGGTTAATATTTAGAGTCTTCCAGAGCCAGATTGATTCAATTCAAATCTTGGTTTTGCTCCCCATGGATTTTGTGATTATGGGTTAATTGCCTCTGAGATTCCCTTATCCTGTTTATAAAATGGGGATAATAATAGCATCCATTCTATAAAGTCTTCTTTTCTTTTCTTTTTCTTTGGTTTGTTGTTGTAGTTGTTGTTGTTCAGTAACAGGGGATTGAACTCAGGGCCTTGTACATGCTACACAAAGCCTCCTCAGCTGAGCTGCTTAGCTAAGCTCCTTTTTTTATTCTTTATCTTGAGGCAAGATCTAGTTATGTTGTGCAAGCTGCCTCTGACCTCAAACTTGCAATCCTCCTGCCTCAGCCTCCTGAGTTGCTAGGATTACAGGTATGTGCCACTGTCAGAATACAGGGTAATTTGAGGGTGAAATTAAGGGTCAGAATAGTGCCTATGTGGCATAATAAGAAATATATTTGGTCTTTGTCTCTGGTTCCTATAGCAGAGATCCTAAAATTCTTGGAATTTCCTAAGTAATAGGAATGTCTTTTGTTGTTCATAATAACACTTGAGTTTATGCTAATTAAGTGATTTAAGGTAGGACCCCTAGATAACATTAGAGTGAAGGCAGTTACCAGAAAGACGAAGTGATTGAAAGATTAGAAGCTTAAAAACTCCAGGCTTACCCACCAAACTCCAGGAAATACAGGGATACAGTGGAAGCTGATAATTAAGCTCTACTTACAAAAAAAAAGAACCACTTGTATTCACAATTTGATGAGCTTACCAGGTGGGCATGGGGAAGAGCTGGGATGGCAGAGTGCCTCTCCCTTTCATACCCTGCCTCTGTACTCTTCTATCCAGCTGTTCCTGAATTATAGCCTTTATAATAGACTGTAATAGCAATGATGGCAATGACAATGTGTCTTGTGGCACTCTATTTTGGATTAGTTGTACTTCAAAACTTTTCCCTTGTAAAGTTACTTTTTTTTATCCCCCCCAGTCATGTAGATTCTAAAGAAACCCCCTTTAAATGACTAAGACATGAACTTCTGGATCCAGCTATTGCAGGAAAAGCAACTATATAAACACTGGTCCCAACATCCCCTAATCAGTCATCTTTCCTCAGTTTTTCAGAGCCCAGGATAGCTGATGGTCTTCAGATAGCACTGAAGTATGGGTCAAGGACTTGCCAATCTAACTCTTTAATTATAAATAGAATAATATTTAGCTTGCAAGGAAATGTGTTTATCTAAAGAATTACAGAGACTCCCAGCACTTGAGAGGCTGAGGCATGAGGACAAACAGGAGTTCAAAGCCAGCCTGGTCTACATAGCAAGTTCCTGGCCAGCCTAGGCTATACAGCAACACTCTAAATAAATAAATAAATAAAGAAAGAAAGAAAGAAAGAAAGAAAGAAAGAAAGAAATAAGTAAGTAAGTAAATGGACTTCCCTAGGAAACGAAAGTTGATTGTTATCTCACAAGTATTTGGTCAGAAGAGAAAAGAAAATACAGACCGTGAATGATGAAGACCCCACTCAGCATGCAGCCCTCCTATCTATTGACTCCTGTACCTCTACTCCTCTCCATAAAAACCCTCTTGCATACCTGTGTTCCCTAAAATGGTCTTTCAGGGGGTATAGCCATCCCCATTCTTCTCAAGGCCAGCCTTTGAATAAACCTGATGTCCTTCCAACAATTCTCATCTCCTAAGTATTGGCTTTCAAGTGACGAGCAGGCAGACTTGGGTCTGATAACAAGATTGGTAAATGGCAGTAGTGTTTCCCTGAGTTTTGTGAGCCATTCTAAAAAGTTAGGAACCTGAGGAAGGGTAATGTGAAACTCTGTTTATAGCTGGCTGCTCAGAAGTATGAGAGGCCCAAACTTGAGATCGGCATCTGAAGTGAGAACAGTATTGGGAGACTGAGTCATTAGCTTACAGGGGCTATTTGTGAGAATTTAATTGAATTGTGGGACATCCAGCTGATGTCTGCTAGAGAATTGCTTGGAGTGTATGGGGGGGGAACCTCCACACATCTGGTCACAAAATTCTTTGTCAAAAGTGTAATAAGAAAGCAGGGCACGGTGGTGCACGCCTGTAATCCCAGCAGCTCGGAGGTGGAGGCAGGAGGATTACAAATTCGAGACTCTGCGTAACTTAGCGAGACCCTGTCTCAAAAAGTAAAAACATGAGCTGGGGGTGCAGCTCCATGGTCCAGCACTTGCAAAGGATGCAAGCATGAGGCCCTGGGTTCAACCCCTAGTACCGCAAAAAAAAAAAAAAAAAAAAAAAAAAAAAAAGTGTAGTAGGACAAAGCAACCTACTGTAGATCTGTGTGTTTCCAAGCCCAGTAAGTAGTAAATGCTCTACACATGTTTACTATTATAATTACAGGAAAAGCAACAACTCGTAATATTGTCCTACTTTGGTGTGATTGGCAGCTTCATTTTGTTAAAAAAAAAAAAAACTCTACCCCCAAAGTAAACATAACACTCATGAAATTATGCCCATACAATTAAAATTATGTAGAGAACAAAGAAAACATCTAATAAATAGGATTAATGTAAAGAGCTACTTTGCCTGGATAATTCAGCTCCTAAATTTTTCTACTTTACAAGGTAAATAGTAAGGCTTGGGTCCTGAAATATCTAAATATCCATATAAACTCTCCATATTACCTATTTTGCCTGCATATTCCTAATTTTATAAAACTTGTTTGAAAACAACAATATGTTCTGCAATCCAAAGTTCCCTTTATTTCTACAAAAACTGATGCCCAATCTAACTAGAAGCCCATTAAGAAATCTTGTCTATCTCTGAATTTTTCCTTCCCAAAAGGAGGTACTTATAACTAAACTTGCTTCCTATAGTCTCCAAAATCTCTGCCTAGATGGCTAAGGATTTACGGCAGGGTGAGGGCACAAATGAGGCAAGGAAAGGAAAGAAAAGAAAACATGCACCTAATACAAAAAATATACAAACACCTGTTATAATTTTACAGAGAAGCATAGGAATCTACGAGTTTCCAATGTAAGCAATCTATAAATACACTAAGAAGGAAATACTTGGGCAGAAATGCCACTGAACAAAGCATAGAGAATCTTGACTATTGGTCCTGAGGCACCCTAAACACTGCCCAACAAGACAGAGAAATCCTTGCACTTCTGCCTAACTAGAACATGACACCTGTATCCACAGGAGAAGCCTGTCCCAGGCTATTCTGGTTCCCAAAGGCTCTAGTTTACACTTGTTGTTAGGTGCTGTCAAGTCATATCCGACTCATAGCAACCCTATGTACAATAGGCGAAAACACTATTGTCAGTGCTTCTCTGATGTTCATAGGGTTTTCAATGGCTGATTCATTTTTGGGAGTGGGTTACCAGGTCCTTCTCCCAAGCCTACAGCACCTGGTGTTCCCAGGTGGTCTCCCATCCAAGTACTAACCAGCCCAACCCTGCTTAGCTTCTGAGATCTGACAGGATCAGAAGCCACAGTGCTATGGCTGCAGGCTAGTTTATACTACAAGGTAATTAATAATACTCTCTAGAGACTCTCAGAAAATTAAAAAAAAAAAGACATCTTGTTGACAGATTTAATAAATCAATTCAAACTGGCCACTTCAGAATGTGCAAAATTTTCTTTAATTATAAAGTGGTAAATACTGCAACCCCCACATATCTGTCAGATGGTGGTTCTGTGGGGGTTGTGTGCTGCTGTGATGCTGAAAGCTATGCCACCAGTATTTCAAGGTAGACAGGTTTCAGCTAAGCTTCCAGACCAAGACAGACTTGGGAGAAGGACCCGGCAGCCCACTCCTGAAACAATCTGCCATTGAAAAACCTAAGAATAGCAGAGAAGCACTGACATAGCGCAGAGCCCTGCCCAGTGTAGGGGAGTATTTCATCTACTGTACATAGGGTTGCTATGAGTCCGACCCCACTGGACAGCACCTAACAACAACATTAAACTTTCAGGAAAAAGATGCTGCTAGGTGAAACAACTAAAGACTTGGGGAAAACAAATCAAAGTATATTTTTCCGATTTTTAAGCGTTTATTTAGAGAATAAAGCTACTGACAAAATTATAAAATGTAAAACAACAGTACATACATGTGAGCAGAGCAGTATGGGGTTCCATGTATTTTTGGACCAGTGCAAGCTGTAGACCAAGCAAGATTCAAAGGGAAAAGAATGTGGACTAAAAATAAAAGACTGGTCTACAATCCTGAACTTTGGCACTGACTATCTATGTAACCTTGGGAAAATCACTGCTTCCATCTGGGACCAGCAGGTAATGTTGATCAGATTAGATTAGAATGAAAAATTTACTTTTGGCTCTAAAACTTGTTTATGCCTTTACTCTTTTCCTTCCTTCCTTCCTTCCTTCTTTCCCTCTTTTTCATTATTTGATTGGCTTTTTATTTATTTACTTTTGGCTTGTTTTATTTTATTTTTGTTTTGAGATAGCATCTCATTATTCTGCCCAGGTTGACCTTGAACTCCTGAGCTGAAGTGACCTTCCTGCCTCAGCCTCCCAAGTAGCTGGAGCTGCAGGCACCCAGCTGAAAACTCTTTGATATTCTTTGTAGAATTTAATGCAGATTATCAACAACTTTCCAAGGCTCATTGCTATATTTTGTAATGATTGTGGTTCGAATTATTAAACACCTCCTGAGATTCTTACTCTAATGGTGCTTATTATGACAGGTTTCGTTCAGGGTAGTAGAAACAGAGCCTTTAAATATACACAGAATATGGTGTAAAAAAATAACAATTAGTATAAGGTAAAATTAAACATGGAAATTTTGGAGGGTTTTAATCGAGGAAAGGAAAATAATTTGATTAAAACTTCAAGCCTTCTCTAGAAAAGTGCACAAGCACATTTTGCATACAACCTTAGACAATTAAGAGACTCTGAGGGGACTGAATTTTCAGAAAAAAACAGTATTTGGACAGGAGAAGTAAGGAGTTACCTAATGAGTTGGCTACCTGGCCGTTGGTGAAGGACATCCTTGGAGCACTGAGGTTCAATACTACATACACTGTCTCTGACAGCCACTTTGTGACACAGCTAAGCTTATTAATGGCTGTCTCCCACTAGAATTCTGAGGTCTCCTGAAGCTAGAAGTGCTACCGCATTGTTACCGGTAGTTAAACTTTTGAAAACATTACCGGGATCATTTCATTCATTCATTGGGAAACAGAAATACTTTCTCATTTTCATTCAAAGGCCAGTTTCCTTTTCATTTAAAAAAGAAAAGTACTACTAATAAATCTGGCATAAGGTGTCGTGAGCTGCCCTCTTCTGTTTCTGCACAGTTAATGCAGGGCGCTGGAATCCTGACAATGTGAAGGATTTCCGTCAAACAGGGAGCACAGCAGGATTTTAAAATCCAAAAGCATTTCAGTTGACCTCCAGCGATTGGAATATCTACTTATGCAGCAGAAGTTCCTCTCTGCCAATTAAGAAGTCCTCATTCCTCTCTGTGATAGCATCCCCTGTTCCTGGCTGAGAAGAAAACAAAATTAACCTTGGGCTGGCGGCTGCAAGCCTGATTTCCCTGGGCGAGTGCATGAGCTCACCAAATGTATAAATAATGTGCCCAGCTCTCCCTGTTGCTCAGTTTTTTCAGATGCATTGCCCAGAAGCTTTGAGCACAATTCCAAACCTCGAATGTGTTAATACTTTCACCGACAGAAATTCAAAAGGACGACCCAAGCTTCCTTTCCTTTGTTGGCAGAGTTTTGGTGCGCAACTTGCGAAGTCTGACAAATTATGCCAAGAAACAAATGAGAAAGGACCATTCCAGATCCAAATTAGGGTGCTGGAGCACAGTTGTCTCAGTGGAACTTCCACTGGGCAGCTGCCAGTTCATCTGGGCAGGAAGGAAATGCAAATTGGAAGGAAAAATTAGGCCATTTTAGAGCAAAGTGAATTTTCAGCAAAAGCTAGGTATTAACACTAAAGAATAAAGAAGGTATTCAGCTTTAAATTGGGTTGATTGATTCTTTTCCTCCTTAGTCTAACAGCTTTCAGTCTTCCCCAGGGTTCCCCGAGGCGTTTTGATGAGGGTTCCCCTGTGTGTCACTCCACACAACTTCTTTTCATTTCATTCACCTAGAGAAAGTGATTTTGACCTTACGAGATCCACAACCTTTAAGGAAATCAAAGTTAACTGCATTTATTTTAAAGCATCTTTTAATCATTTTCAAAACTAAGCAAATATCTTTAAAGTAGAAAATCAGACCTTGATTCAGAACGCAATATTAGACACCTTCCTATTGCTTCCCAGTCCTGTGAACTTAAGATTCCTCAGTTGTTAGGTCCAGAAATACCTGTCTCAGTTACATCATCAAGGGGCTGTTAGGATAAAGTGACATTATATGGGAAATCTCAGCACCTAATGAGTGTGTTATATGTACCAGGCACTATTTTTTTGCCCTTACTATTTATTAACTTTGGGCCTGCAGCCATAGCACTGTGGCATCCAATCCCATCAGATCTCCGAAGCTAAGCACCACCCGGGTTAGTACTTGGATGGGAGACCGCCTGGTAACACCAGGTGCTATAGGCTTGGGAGAAGGACTCGGCAACCCACTTCCCCCAAAAAATCTGCCACTGAAAACCCTATGAATAGCAGAGAAGCAGTAACAATACTGTTTCATTTGTTGTACATAGCATCATTATGCATTGGACACTGACTCAATGGCACCTAACAACATTTATTAACTCATTTAATTTCCACAGTAATTTGAAAAGGTAGAGGGTATTTTATTCCTGCTTTACAGATAAGAAAACTGAGGCAAAGAAATTAACTGCCTAATGTCTCCCAGCTACAAAATGGAACCTCTGAGATGCAAACCCTGGAGGTCTGGATACCAAGCTAGGCTTTTTACAACTATACACACAACCTGCCAATATGGATGTGGGGTGTTGTTAGGCATCCGTTTATTCACCAGCTATTTATTGAGCATCTATCATATGTCACACAGTGATTGTGACTGAAAAATAAATCTATGGGATTTTTATAACTTTTTACTGCTGCTATCTTCCCTCTTTTCACCCTGTAGGGAATAAGGAGCTGAGGGTAGAGGAAGAAAGAAGATGCTAAACCCAGCCTGAAGAGAGTTTCCAAAGTCGTCGCACAGAAACTGAGATGCTACAGTTCAAATGAGAAGACTCTTCCTTGGCACAGAGGAGGTGGAAATGAGAGGAGGGTTCGGTGCGTAGCAGAGACTGTCCCCTTCTATAGGCTGGGTGGAGAAGGCAGGCGACAGAAACACAGCTGAGCTGAGAGAGGACCAGGCACTTGAGCTCACTGAAGAGCAGCATCACGGAGCTGCCAACCCAGCCCCTGACACCCACTCCTCAGCCGTCTTCACATGGTGGCTGCAAGAGCAGAGAAGACATATTCTGCGGAGGCACCGCATGGTCTGAGAAGCGCTGTAATACTAGGGATAATGAGGAACCACCACAAAGTAACTTCCAGTGAATTCCGTCCTCAACAAGGACTTTAAAACTGCTCTACATGAGATAAAGATAAAATACTTTATTTCTAAAATGACAGGAGATTCAAGTCCCAAAGTTTGCTTACAGTCATCTAAGAATCAGTCTGCAGAAGGATAATTGTTTTGACACTAATAAAACATTTTCTTCCCAAGCGATCTTCTCCAAAAGCTTTAATTAAGTTTAATTTCATGAGCTAATCACCTTCCCCTGTAAAAAATACTTTGTTGTTATTTATCGTATTTTTAAGAAATGGAAAGTTTAAATGAAACATGAATAAACGTGACATGTAAGCATTTTCCCACAGCATGTCATCTGCCAGGCAGAAGACCCCTCATGTCAGAGAGCAGGCACTTTCTTCTACTTCCATCAATTCCCTTTTAAAGGCATTAAATACAGATTTCTTTCCTCTCTCACAATCTGCCCTTCTAATAAATATTATTACCTAGGAGAGCTCAACAGCCCCTCTCATCATACTCTTACCACCATCTTCTAGGATACTCTCCTTTTCCTTTTTGGTGATTTCTAATTTTCCCAAATTTATACTAGGTGCATTCCACATTCCAGTTATTAATGGCAGTTTGCTGTTGTTTCTTCTCGTTTTGAGTTGTGCCACATCAGCACATGAAGATCCCAGGGGCTTAGCTACATTCCCATCATTAAGATCGACTCTACTTTGAGGAGGCAACTCTTCCCCAGTTGTCTTTTGAGTGCTTTGGAACCTGGGGGCTCACTTTCCAGCACTGGATCTGACAGTGCTTCTGTGTTATTGACAAAGTTGTCCACCATGCCTGCCCGGCCACCAAATCTTTCCGCCCCTATTGACCACCATCCTCTAATCATGAGCCTCCAATAAATCTCTTCCCCCATAAGTTTGTTTCAGATGGTTTCTGTCACAGCAATGTACCAGCTGACTAATGTACCTCCATGTCCTTCCCACTTCCTTCCTATTCTTCTCTGCCCTCCAAATACATCCCCTTATACTTTCCAATATTACATACATGTATTTTTTTCTTTTTTTTAAATATAGCTACATATGGTAGAGAACATGTGGCATTTGTCTTTCTGAGAGTGGCTTATTTCTCTTAAAATAATGATCTCCAGTCCCATCCATTTTCCTGCAAGCAACATAATTTTGTTGGTCTTTATGGATGAATAAAATCCCATTGTGTATATATACCACATTTTTTAGTCCATTTATTGGCACCTGAGCTAATTCCATATCTTGGCTATTGTGACTAGTGGTGCAATGAACATGGAATTGTAAGTGTCCTATGGCATGGTAACTTAGATAAGGATAGACATTTTAATTTTCATGTAGTTAACCCAAACTTTCCTCATTGCTTTCAAGCTGGATATTAACCACTTTTATTCTAGTTTTTGTCACTTAATATTTTTACATTTACCTCTTTAATCTGCTAACAATTTGATTTATATCAAAAATAAAAATCTAATTTTCCCCCTATTTAATCAGCTGCTTCAGCACAACTTACTAAAGAATGCTTTTCTCTAGTGATTTAGTGCTACTTTAATCATATATGAAAATTTCTTATTGTTTTATCTGCTTCCAGACTGTTTTATTCTAATAATCTGATACTTTCTAATCATCTTAATTTAAAAATATATATTAATATCTAGCCATGACAGACAGTTCCCAATCCCCTCCATTTATCATTACTCTTTTATTAATGTTTTCATTACTGTTCCTGTTTATCTACTTTTCCATATAAAATGTAGAATATTTTTTTCAAAACTCCCATGAAGATTTCCATCAAAATTGCATTGGTTCTATAAATTGACCTACATATCCCAAACATAGAATGTCTCTTCCATTTATTTGTTTCTTATGTATCTCAAAATTTTTGCAATTCTATTCAGGACATATTTTTATTACTTTTACTCCTTGGTGTTTTTTATTTCTGATTTCTAATAAATGCAATATTTTCCCAATACATTTTCTAACTGGTTATTAATGGTTATTAACAGACATTGAAAAAAGTTACTGACTTTTCCAATTTTTTTTTTAATTTGCATGATCTAAACTCTATTACTGGGGCTAGAGAATTTAGCTTAATTTAGCTCAAAGGTAGAATGTTTGTCTAGCACATGTGAGGGCTTCAGTTCAATCCCCAGCACAAAAAGTTTTTAAGAAAAAAAAAAAACTTTATTAGTACTTGCAATGTGTTATTGTTTTGATCTAAATGTCCCCCGAAGGTCATGCGTTTGCTTGGTCTCCAGCGGGTGGTGCTGCCCTGGGAGGTTATGAAACTCTGGGGGGGGGGAGCTAGCTTGGCAAAAATGAGTCACTGGAGATTGGTCTTGGGAAGTTTTTACCCAGATCCTTGGTTCCAGTAAGCTGTTTCTGCTCTGCTTCCTTATGCAAAGATTACTAAGATATACAGTCAGCTGCCTGGGGCCCTGCCTCATGCCACTGCCCTGCCTGCCCTACCATCATTACGGACTGATTCTCTAACTGTGAGCCCCCAATAAATATCTCTTCCCACATAAGTTTGCCTTGGTCAGTTTCTCTGCCACAGTTGATAAGCTGACTAATATGCAATGATATTTCAGTTGATCAAAGTATGAAGTTGTTGGTCGAACTTAGGTCTAATACCAACATCTATACAAGTTCCACTATACTATTGACCTTCAAGGTCCTTTAAGGAATAAAGAAGGGTATTTTTAAAATATACATAAATAAGTAAATAAATAAATAAATGTAAAATTCCACTTTCCAAGAGTTAACAAGTGAAACTACTACTTGGCTGCTCCCCTCGGAGCTAATATTTCATAAACTTGAAACTCCATCTCTTTATACCAGTTTAAGATCCCTTTCCTTCACACTTGCTTCCCTTTCAGGCTTAAGATTAACAATCACAAAATGAGGAAATCTTAATTACAATATCAACACTTAACCAGGCTACTCATTTTAATGATCGTAGAAATAGGGTAATTTAAGCCTTAAAGCTATACCTTCTTCTCTTTTAAGAGAAAACATATATACTCTCACTGAACCACTGTGGACCCCTTCATTGGCTCACCTAGGGTACTTGTTCAGAATGTAAATATCTGGATTCCAGCTCAGGTTTACTTAATCCAAATCACTGAGGGTGGGGCTACAGAATTAGAATTTTGAATGAAGCCCCTTGTTTTATCTTTTTTCCCACATCTTAAGATTAAAATAATAGTGCCTGACTCCTAGAAAACACCAAAGAGCCAAGCATGGTGGTGCATGCCTGTAATCCCAGCATTTGGGAGGCTGAGGTAGGAGGACTGATGCATGTTCAAGGCCAGCATGGTGTCTACATAAAGTTCCAGGCCAGCCTGGGCTACATAGCAAGACCCTCTCAAAACACACACACACACACACACACACACACACACACACACACACACACACACACACACACTCACCAAAAGAGAAACAAAAGGTTGTTGTTAGGTGCCCTTGAGTAGGCAGATCTCCTAGGGTTTTCAATGGCTGATTGTTTCAGGATTGCCTTGGGAGTAGATTGCCATGTCCTTCTCTCATTTTTGCAGTGTTGGCAATCAAACCCAGGGCCTCAGAGGCTGCAGAGTGGCACTCTACCAACTGAGCTAAAGCCTAGCCCAAACAAAAGGTAGTTAGGTCTAAATGTTGCCTCTACAGAAAGACTTGGAAAGGTGATTGCCACACTGATGGGCTTTTAGCTTTGCTCCATAAGGCAAGAATGACATAAAACTATGACAAACCACTTTTTCACACAACTAAAAATAGAAGCAGCAGCTGTAATAAGGAAGTGAGAAAATGCAATTTCCCTTTCCTATGTTTTCTTTTCCCATACTTATACTTACGTGCATATACATTTCTGGTTGGTTGCTTGGTCGGTTTACTTCACCTCAGGCTCCTGATTAAATTTGTTAAATACAGTAAACTGCATTTTACACCCCTGAGTCGGGCATGCTGTCTTCCACGCCTCCCCATTGCTATATTCCTGCTCCTGTGGTGGAGCAGTTTCGAATCTGCCACTGCATGATAGTTCTAAAAGGATTCAAAGCTTCCCACCCACATCCACAACATAAAGTTTCTCTAAAGACAAAGGATATGCAAACTTCAAAGACATAGACATAAAGCAAGCAATCACCAAAACAGGAGCAAAAGTTCCCAGGTTCCCACCCATTCCACAGGCTCAGGCAAATACACTACTGTGGATAAAAAGCCCTAGCCAGGAGGAGACTTTGCCAGACATAAGATGTCTTCTTTTCCATCCTCTGGCGTTTCTGGTGCCTCGCTTTTCTGGAAACCAGTCAGGCTATGCTTAACCACAAAACCTCTCGTACCCTTCCTCGGTGTTTATGGCAATGCTGGGAAAAGCAATGTCCTTTACCTAGAAGCACATTTCCCTCGCAGGAAGGCTTCTGGATAGTCTGAGGTCCGTTTCTGCACCTGTCCTTGAAAAACGTGTCAGAGCCTCAGAGTCTGCAGTTTCTGGAAGTGCCACGAGGAAAACCAATGGAGGAGGAATGATGGATTTGTCAAAAGTAGAAGCCTGCTTGCCAAGTGCTTGACAACGTGCAAAGAGGCAGATGCAGCATTGCTGATATCCTAGGAACTTCTCAAAAACAAGACCAAGACACTTCACTTTTCCTGCCTCTTTCTATAGCCAGATTCCAACAGGGTCATTACCTCCTATAACCACACTGGCTGCCCTGTCTCCTACTTCATGGAGGGTAAAACTTACAAATCATCTCAGTTTTTTGTTTTGTTTTGTTTTTGCCATATGTATTTTTTAAAGATGGGGGTCTCACTATGTTGCCCAGTTTGGCCCCCAGCTTCTGGATCCAAATGGTCCTCCTGCCTCAGCCTCCTGAGGAGCTGGGACCAGAAATGTGTACCACCCACCCCAGCTGCACTTTCTACATTAGCTCTTCTTAAGAAGTAGCAGGGGCTGGGATTTAGCTCAGTTGGTAGAGCGCTGCGCTGCAGTCTCTGAGGTCCGGAGTTCAATTCCCAGCACTGCAAAAATGGGAGAAGGACCTGGCAATCCACTCCCAAGTCAATCCCGAAACAGTCTGCCATTGAAAACCCTATGAGGGTCGCTATGAGTCGGATGCCGACTCGACGGCACCTAACAACAACAACAACAACAAGTAGCAGGGCACAGAGGTTAGAAGCATGGACTCTGAAGCCAGACACCTCTCAGCCTGGCTACCTACTAGCTGTGTGATCTTGGGCAAGTTATTCAGTCTTTCTGTGCCTCATCTTTCTCATCTGTAAATCAGGGATGATAGTATGTACTTCACAGGGCCCATGTAAGGAACAAAGGTGAACATTTACTATTCTGAAAGCATTCAGAACGATGAGTGGGATATAGTAGGTAGAGATCTGTGTTGGGCATCATTATTCCAATCTCAGAAAAGAATGACTCCTCCTTTTGGACGTAAGCCCCTTCATCTGCACCCAATGCCATTTCCGTCATATCCAACAAGAGCAGCCCCATCCACGTCTCCCTCCTCCACCTGCAGTCTTCTTCCTCTCTCTTACCTCCCTCTCCTTACCCTTTAAAGACACTGGAGTGTGGAGGAATTAGCTAAACTGAAGCTGGCCTTGAAGGCTGAGTGGGAATTTTCTTGATGGAAAGGAGGCTAGCAGGACATTGTGGGTGATCAGGGAGACAGGATTTCAAGCAAAGGAAACAGCACTAACAAACAGCTTTGACATTGCATGGGACGCCTGGGGAATTGCTCAGTGGGTAATGGTGTGGAATACGTGTGACAAGTTCCTAAAGATGAGTCTGTAAGATTGAATCACAACCTCAAATACCTTCAGGGCCATGAAAGTAAACTGCAGGAGTCAAGTTAAGATGGTTAGGAAAATAGGTGCTTTGCACTTAAAAGCAGAGTCTCTGAGACAGGGCTTAAATGCAAGCAGTTTGTTTTAGTAAGTATTCCCAAGGAATAAGAGTAAAAAGGAGAAAAAGAGAAAGCCAAAGAGTGAATGTGGATCTGGTTTCTGCTATAGAAAACGTTCACTCTTTCCCACTGGAAACTCTCTAAGGAACTTGGAAGAATGCACTATTAAATCATTTATCTGAGACATCAAAGTGGGGAGATATTATCAACTGGCTCTTGATCCCAGTTCCTCAAGGGATGCCCCATAGGATATTAATGGCTTCCCGCTTCCAGGTTTGCACCTGCATCAGAAAAGCTAACAAAGCCAGGCGCCATGGTGCATGCTGATAATCCCAGCTACTCGGGCAGCTGAGGCAGGAGGATCATCAATCCAAGGGTAGAGGCAGTCTGTGCAACTAATGAGACCCTCTCTCAAAATCAAAAGTAGAAAAGGGGATGGAGGTGTGGCTAAGTGGTGGAGCAATTGCCTAGAATGCATGAGGACCTGGGTTCAACCTCCCAGTACTGAAAAGAAAGAAAAAAGAAAAGAGAAGAAAAGGGAAGGCAAGGCAAGGAAAGGCAGAAGAGAGGAAGGAAGGAGGGGAGGAAGGAAGGGAGGGACGGAAGGAGGAAGAGATAGAAAGAAAGGCTGGCTACTGAATTTCTTCATGTATCCCATCCCGCAGCAGCAAAGCAGCTTTGGGATAGAAAGCAGGACCTACACAGTAGGGCCTCAGTTCAGTTAAGGAAGCAGCCCAGGGGAGTCCACTCCAGGAGGACGGTGACTGTGAACTGCAGGAGAGCTCACGCCCACCCACACAGTGTGCCCATCCCTCATCCCACCCAATCCATACCGAGATGTTGGTCAACAGTGCCAGGAGGCCTCATTTTCATATCAAGTCTCTTGACCTTGATGTCTTGGTAACTAATTCTAATTTTCCTAAAACATCATGGGGCCAGTCAGAACACACCTGCCGGCCTAATTCAGCCCTAGGGAGCTGGCTTGTGACCCCTACTTCGAGATGGCTTTGATTTCATTCTCTGAGGATAAAATGTAAATTTCAGGCAGTGGTGAACCAGGGAAGGCTTTTCAGCAAGAACATGTGATGACCAGAGTTTACTGGAAACACTCTGCTGTGTTTACGGGTGTCCACCTTCAAACGCCTCAGCTCATCAGTCCCTGAATCCAAAAGGTGGCAGCCAAGTGCAACAGGACGACAACGAGGTAACAAGCAAATCTCTCGAAATCCAGCAGAGGCCAGAGTCTTCCCACCAGCTTCCGAACTGCTCTGCGAAGTCCTTGGGCCCAAAGCTGAATTCCCCATGCTCCACCCCAGCTCCCAAGCGCTACCATGACCATGATCACAGGCAGGCAAACATCAAGGTTTCCCAGGCCTCTGAGAGCCTGGCGGCGGGGAGGGGGCATGTTGAGGAACTTCGTGCCAGCATCAGACAGCAGTCCCTGTCAGGGTGCCTGCAGACCTAAAGCCCCCCCAACCCCACCCAATGACGTGAGCCTGTGGTCGGCTGCTGTCCCGCCAGCCTCTGAGAGAACCCCTAGGGAACAAAACTCTCCAGTGCCCCTGCACAGGGGAAGGGTCCACAGATGAATCTCCCCTAGGCTGCTGACTGATGGGGCCCTGGGGCTGGAAGAAAGGGGATTCCAAGGAAGAAATAAAGCACGTTTCTTATCGCCAGGACGGCCCTGGGACTAGTAAGTTTTATCCATCCAAAACAGGTGTCTTTCAAAATACAACTCTGGTACAGCAGTGAACTCTCTGACTTTCATAACTTGCTTAATCTTCTGAAGTGTATTTTTAAGCTGCATCCTGGGTGAATAAATTCATTGCTAGTGTAACACATGGAAGAATTTAGCAAATCTAGGAGGGAGGTGTGAAAATACAGTTATGTAAGGAGCACTATAATAGATATTAAAAGTGGAGGACTTGGAAATTCTTCAGTAAAATATAAAAACTATTTAGAAATACACAGAGAAAGACTTGGAAGGGTCGCACATTATGCTGATACTACCTCTGAGAAAGCAAAAGTGGAATTAGGAAAATAAAGAATTTAAGGAACTTTTTCACCCTTTGCAAAAGTGTTTGAAAATTTGACAGTGAAAAGAGATGTATGTTCATTTAGTGATTAAATGTGAATTTAAGCAGTGGGAAAAAATCATTTCCTTACTCTGAGAAAATTCGTTTAGGTCACATAAATGCACTTTTAAATGGCTAACCCAGTTGTAATTAAAGTGCTCTGATCTACAACTTATTACCAAAGATGTGGAGTGACTAAAAGGATAATAAATGAACCCAGAGACTCCACGGGAAGATCAGAAATTTTCCAAGTTTTGACCACAATGACGTTGTGGAGTTGGGCAGAAAAACCCAAATCACTGAATTGACAGTTTTGAGTTCCCTTCAAGAGATGATAGCTTTCTCCCTGCAGAGCCCATGCCCCATCGTTGGGGGACCCTGTGAACAGGTGCAGGTGCGATGCTGAAAGCAGAGGCCTCATCAACTCACTGAACAAAAGCCAAGGAACCCCACTTTCTGTTGGAGCATTCTTTCATATTACTAACACATCCCTGTGAGTCTGATAATTGTATTTCATTCGAGATTTCAAAAATCTTAAGTGGAAAGGAAATTTTCCAACAAATAATGAGATAACATTAATAAAGTGCTTGTTAAAAAAACCACTTGATATATAATTAGTGCCTTATAAGTGTTTGTTAATTAAATTCTATCAACTCGGAATTAACCGTACTTAAAACAGGGCAAAGTATTTGCTCAGGTGTTTTGATAATTTCCTAGATTAGAAGTTTCATCTACCTGCTTGCTCCCTTCCTTTATTGGTGAAGCTCTCCTTTCTGGAGAGGCATTTCGTGAGAGCCTAGTGACCACACACTGCAGCCACAGCTGTTCTGGTCCAAGAAGTCACCCTACATCTTAACTAGGTATGAGAATCACCTAAGGATCCTGTAAAAAAAAACCCTAGCAACCGAAGGATACATTAGTATTAAATCAGAATTTCCTAACAGAAATTGCTTTGTTTTAAATTTCCCAGGTGATTCCAACATGCTACTGTTTGAGAACAACTGTTCAAACTCTAATATGCCCATGAGTCAACTGGGGTTCTTGAATAAAGATAGGTCCTAATTCTGTCGGTCTTCAGGGGACCTCGGATGATGCACTGCAGTATTATTTGTAACATGGAAGTATTGAAAATTGCCTAAATATTCATCAACAGAATGAACTGATTATGTTCAAACAATGGAATGCCACATAGCTTTTAAAATACAGTCTATGTGTACCATCACAGATAAATCTCATCAATAATGAGGAAAAAAGAAATTTGTACAGGTATTTGCACAGTAGAGTGTCATATTAATTTTGAAAGTATAAATAATACATGCCATGAATACATACAATATTAATATCACAACATACAAACTCCAGATTGTAAATTTATCCAAGGGGTAAAGAGATTGGAGTTGAAGATGTGCACTGTGGACCTTAGTGAAAACATACAGTTTTTGTTTCTTTTGTTTTGTTTCTTTTAAAAATAGAATAAGGCAAAATCTTAGGATTTGGCAGTGCTGATGAGCTCAGTCATGAATGCATGTATGTATATTTGGTTATTCTTTATAATTATTGTATTATAACATATTTTTATAATTATCATAATTTATAACTTTTAATTTATATACACCCAACATGCCTATGCCCCCAAGTGTCTGTCAGTTTGTCATGCTGTAGGGGTTTGTGTGTTGCTGCAATGCTGAAAGCTATGCCACCAGTACTTCAGATAGCAGCAGGGCCACCCAGGGTGGACAGGTTTCAGCTGAGATTCCAGACCAAAACAAACTAGGCAGAAGGAGTCAGCAGCCCACTCGATAGAACTAGCCATTGAAAACCCTATGAATATCAGAAAAGTACTGTCAAATAGAGTGCTGGAAAAATGAGCCCCTCAAGCTGGAAGGCATTGAAGAAATGACTGGGGAAGAGTTGCTTCCTCAAAGTAGAGTCAATCTTAATGATAGGAATGGAGCACAACCCCCTAGGACCTCTTTTTGCTGATGTAGTACTACCCAAAAAGGAAATACAGTGGCTCCAACAATGAGCTCAAACATAAAAAGATCATGTGCATGGAACAGTATCGGGTAGTGTTTCATTCTGTTGTACGTAGGGTCACTATGAGTCAGACCCAACTCAACGGCACCTAACAACAATACATCCATGTTCACAGCAACATTATTCATAAATAGCCAAAAAAGTAGAAGCAACCCAAGTGTTCATGAATGGATGAATAGGTAAACAAAACGTGGCATAGACATATAATGCAACGTTAGCCTTAAAGAAGAAACCCGACACATAATACAATATGGATGACCCTTGAGGACATCCCAAGAAACAAGATAAATGAAACAAGATAAATGCAAAAAAGATAAATGCTGCATGATTCCATTTATATAAGGTTCCTGGATTAGTCAAATTCATAGACAGAAAATAGAATGGTGGTTGCCAGGAGTGCAGAGGAGAATAGGGACTTCCTGTTTAACAGTGAAGAATTTCGGTTTGAAAAGATGAAAAAAGGTTGGAGGTTGATAACAGTCACAACTGCCCAGCAATGTGGATGTACTTAATGTCACTGAAATGTCAGCAAAAGGTGGCTAAAATGGTAAACTTTATCATGTTATGTGTATTTTACATTTTTAAGTTTTTAAGAAGTCAAGATGATATCTATATCCTTCACTAAAGGACCAATAAATGAAATTTTGGAAATCATAACACACAATTCAAAAGAATGAGATAGATCCACAGGTGCTAATATGCAATGCTTGCTAAGGCACACTGGTCACCAAAAACCCCTAGGGGTAACAGTGGGGATGGAATGGCACCATTCGTTCACATTGCACAGACCATCTCTGAAAATATCCATGAAATGGGTGACTGCAGTGGGCTCTGGTGGGGGACAGGGAAGCCTGGAGTTCATATATGAGTTCAGGACTTCCTACTTAAAAAATCAATTCATCTTTAAAAACATAATCCTCCAGAGCCAGACATGGTGGCACATGCCTGTAATCCCAGCACTCCAGAGGCTAAAGCTCAAAAACCCACCTGCGTGCAAGGCCAACCTGGTCTACATAGTGGGTCCCAGGCCAGCCTGGACTACACAGTAAGACTCTGTCTCAAAAAACAAAAAATTAAAATTAAGATAAAAAAAACAACATAATCCTCTAAATTATCCACAGTACTGAGAAAGGAATGAAAAGAAATAACTGAAATTCACACCTAACACCCTAATTCCTAATATATACTTTTTCTAAATGTTTAAAATACTTCATAAAAGACTTTAAAATGTTTCCTCTGTATTGTTAACTTATTGAAGCAGAAAATATTATGTTCTCCAAAATAAATTATGTTTGGGAAAGCTTCAATATTTTGTGGTTTAGTCTTTGTATTTTCAGCATGATTTGTATGTACTTGTAACATTTACTCCAGTGTATAATTCTGTGTCTAATTTCCAGCAGTCTTTTTTGATGAAAAAATTTTTGAGTTCTTTACTCCCTGTTTGCTACTTTTCATTTACCACAATTTTAATTTCCATGTTTTTTGCTGTTCCCATACAGGAAAATGTACAAGTAAAAGATTTTCAAAAGGAAAAAGACTTCTTGACAGTATCACAGAAATTATACATTCACACACAGAACTGTATCTGTTCCATGTAAACATGTACATATCTTGATTGTCATTTTTCCACTGCCAGACTTCAGATGCAGGAGAAGGACCCGGCAATCCACTCCCAAAAATCAATCTGCCATTGAAAACGCTATGAACAACAGAGAAGCACTGTCAATAGTGTTTCGCCTGTTGTAAGTAGGGTTGCCATGAGTCAGATACCAACTCAATGTCACCTAACAACAACATACTTTAGCTGTATAAGCTGCAAAAGGTTTCTCTCTCTTAAATAAATGTCTACTTTTGCTTTACTTACAGATAAAAACTGAGCTTTGCTTTATTTACCAGTAAAAAAACTCCTATCCTCCACACAGTGTTTTTTAACTAAAGACACTGCTTCTAAATTCAGGTTTGTTTTTAGGTGCTGTCAAGTCGTGTCCAACTCCTAGTGACCCTCATAGGGTTTTCAATGGCTGACTGCTTCTGGATTGTTTCTGGAGTAGGCTGCCACATCCTTCTCTGGTTTTTGCAGTGCTGGGTATTGAACCCAGGGCCTCAGAGCACATAGCAGCACTCTTGCCAACTGAGAGCACATAGCACTCTGCCAATACAGTTAACCTCAGCCCGGCCACAAACTGCTAACTGCAAAATCTGGAGTATCCACAAGGTGGCAGTAGATACCTTTGGGCTAAGTCTAACCTAGAAAGCTGTTTTTAGCAATCAGGGTTAGAGAAGCACCTCTGGCATAAGCAAACATTAAAAATTGAAGCTAATATAAAAGACATCTAGCTCCTTTCTGGGGGGAAGGCTGCCAGCCACAACACATTTGAAGGTCTAATTACATCCTTAAAAGACTGACCCAAAGTGCCAAGCGTAAGTTACAGATTGCCTGTGCTGGAGTATCTTTCTTCCAGAGGCAGATTTCCGTCTGTTCTTTTTGACCTACTTCATTACTGGTACTTGATCATCTTAGGCATTTCCAGAGACTCCCTCCTAATATGCAGCCCATTTGTGCTGTGTGTGTGTGTCAGATACATTTGTATTTGGAAGGGATTTTTTTGTTTGTTTGTAAGAGCTTACAGTCACCTCCCTGTTAAGTAATATCACCTTTCACGATAGTAAACTGTTTTCATCTTTCTTGTAGTTCCCAGCTCTCAACAGCTTATGAATTTGCCTCAAATAAGAATAAAACTTGGATGGTTAAACCTCAACTCAAATGGTAAAAGTCTTAAAAATCATCACAAGAAGACCTGTTTCTGATCTCTTGACAATCTCATATCGATTATAAAAGCCTAGGGAAGTTCATGGCTAGCCTTTTACATACTAGCAATTGTAAAGAATAAGACTCAGCCCTTGATCTTGAATGGACTTTCAGCCAATGAATGAGCCTCAGAAATGCCTAAAGGAAGAAAAGCTGAAAATCTCCAATGATTTAAGACTTTTTCTGATGCCCATTATCATGGCTTTCTTTTAAGCTAAAAGTCTCCTGGAGATGATTTAATAAAACGTGTAGATGCCTTGAGTATTTTACAACACACGGATTCAATGTGATCTATTCACTTCATTCAGAAACCATTTTTCTGTTCAGACACAAGAATTTTTCCCACGACAAAAAGCGTATGTGTCTTGCATCCTGATTTTAAAAAGCCTAACAGCCATCTTACAGCCTATAATCTACTATTTTAAATGAACATTTAAATGCAAAAGCCCACTGCATGTAAACCACAGTCCTCCAAAGACCACACTTCAATAATATATTGCATTAAAAATTGATTATATTCCTAAGAGCATTTTCTATGTGAAATATCCAAAAGATTAATGAGCATATGCTCTTTAATCATCATGTGCTTATTTCCAGTGGTCATGGTCTTGCTAAGGCCATTTCCTCTGAATTTGCAGGGAAGAAACATATTAAAATTCACCAATAAAACTGAGAGTACTCACCAGTCCCAGGAGAACTCTGGTGCTAGGAGAAGAGGCAGGGTGGGCAGGTAGGTCCATTCCACTGCAAGTCGAAGAGTTTACAGGACTTGCATAAGCTCAGGAAGTGTGTGGCAGATTATGTGAAGACACCAATGGAGAACACACAGACATTAACAATTGGCATGGAAATAGCACCTCAATGCTGACTAATTTACCTTCTTTCCTTCATTTCCAACTCATAACCAATTTTCAAACGAGACTCAGAAATTATTTTATTAAATTGAACACAAAATGCCTGTTATAACATCAAGCCTTTATCAGAAATCAGTACATAAAGTGAGAATACACAGCCAAAATGAGCCATCAACAAAAGCAGTATAAATTTTAAATAACTTTCAGATTCCTATATTCAATATGCTAAAGAAAATAAAACCAAAAGAATGATTCCAATTTCACAATTCACAGCTGATTGGTTTTAATCCCATGACATGTTTGTTATTTCTGTAGCCCCAGAACAAAAGCAGATTTCAAAGCAGTGACTGGCACATTGCCCCAATAGCATACACAGATCTTAAATCCCATGTGACATTTAGAGAAAATTTTATGAAACAACCCCAATTCCATTCGGTTTGGCTGGCACTTTATAGCTACATCCTTCACTGAAGATGTGGTTCTAGTGAAATAGTGAAAGCAGTTTGCAGGTATGCCGCGCCATTAAATGAAGAGCTCTAAAGTCTCCCTTGGTTTTCCATGATTTTATTTTCTAATTTAAGACAATAACTGCATTAAAACACAATGTTAACAGTGAAAGCAAAAATTAGTTTTGCTTCTGGATTTAGAGCACACATCCGAGAGGACACTTGCTGTCTTAGCAGATCCATGGAATGCTTTAAAGCAGAGCCTGGCATACTCTAGTAAGGCATGGGAAAGCAGACACCACACCCAAAGCAAATCCTCATGGTCAGCCAAGGGTACCACAAGGTGAATGCCAAATAATACAGAATCAACATGAACTTCTTACAAGTGACACACTGGTTTACAAAACCGTATGATGAAGGTACTCAGGTGCCAAAATAAGGCAAAACAATGACCAGCCACTCCAAAAAGAGCTTTGTTCCCCAAATGCCAGATTTGCCAAGTAGAAGTAAATTATGTGCTTTGTCTTAGGATAATATCACTCTTCCTGACACATGGAGTTACTTTTCTTTAAAAAGAAATCACATAGAGAAAACACATATAATCAGTAATACAAAACATTCATTTTCACTAGTGAAGGGGTCACTTAAGCACTTACATAGAAAGAGTTATGAGTGAGTCATGAAGGCCATATAAAGGCAAAAAGAAATCTGATAGGCCCTGAATTATTAGTTGGTATTCAACAATGCAGTGAGATTTTAGTAACTGCATTGGGCTTAAGTAAAAACAATAGCAATGAGAATATCTTTAATTTCAAAGAATTGTGAAATGTCTAAAAATAAAAGCCTAATTAGTAAAATTACATTTGTTCCTTTTAAGAGCCCAAAGGAAGTGTTCAGTTACTTTAGAAGCTATGAATCTCATCAAACAACATGAAAACAGAAATTAGGAACATCTAAGTTTCAATTCTGATTCAGCTCTACCCACTGAATCTTCATGACCTGGAGCAAGTCACTTAAATTCTGCAGATTTACCCGTAAAAAGTGGGCATGAAAATAAAAGTATATGTCAAAAGAATGTTCTAAACATCACTGGAATAAAGCTAAAGGTCGTCACTAAGGCTCACAACGTCAACTCATCATACAGTACAATTGTTTTTAATTCTGCTAATTATGACTAGAGGAAGCCCAGGTAATTATAATGCTCAGGGAATTCAAATCAAATTCCTTAGATAAATTAATAGTTTCAATTTCCTAAACTACTTCATCTGTTCTCCTGGAGTTGTCCGCAACAGCTAATCACATACAGGTTTGACCATCTACTCTCTCTACCTTCTGGTAGAGGAGCTGAAAGCAGATAAAGGAGAATTAACAATGGGAGAAGCAGCAAGCGGCTGAAATGAGGTATAACTGATTTCATAAACCCCGATCAATAATTTACAGTTTCCTGAAGAAGCTGCAAATCAGCAAAAAAACATCATCAGAGGAGGAGTAAAGAAAGATTTCTTATCCTGACACTTTAAACTGTGTGACACTTAGGCATTTAAAACAAACAACCCTAGAAAATTCCAGTCTGAAAAAGTTGTCGGCTTCCTTCCCTCCAAGCACACTCCAGGCAGACTGAAGTCCACAGGAGAAAAAACAAGTCTGTTCATTGGCTCAGGTGTCAACTTCACACACTGCTTTCGAAGAGATTAATATTTAAACAAATATCAAATCCTTGTGAATGACATCTAAGGGAAATGCATGGTCTGAACTGTATATTGAAACGTCTATCCTGATAGACTAACAGATGAATACAGTGGTGGACAGATGGACAGATACAAGGAAATATAAGTGTGGTAAAATGTTGATAGGAGAATCTAGTAGTGAGGATGATGTAAAGTATTTTCAACTTTGATACAGGCTTGAAATTTTCATAATAAAATGTTAAGGAAAATGTTAATATTTCTGTAACAATATCAGCTTAGCAGTGTGTTTTAAAGATTCTTAAGTACTCAGGCAATTTAGAATTTTAAATTATGTGAAGTAAGAAAAACTCTGTTTTAAAGGGCCTCAAACCTGATTAGTGGAGATACCTCTTTTAATGCAGAGATGAACACAATTAATATCTATTGTGCCAGTCTCTTAATATACTTTATTTCCAACTATACAATTCTCCCCTCTCTACAGAAAAGAGACAAGTTGGAAAAAGACCACCAGAATAAAGAATTCTTCCAAACATCAGGGTCAAGTTCTGCCAATCCACTACCCTACCTTTTACTAAATATACATGCAGCACACCAAGGTGATTATTGCCAGCCTAGGACAACTGGACTCGTTTTCAGGGTGTGTGGTCCCTGATAATAACAGTTTTACTTGATATCAAATTGAGATTGCATTAAGAAGGAAAAAAGAGATGTGGAAGAGAATTCACACAGACTTTTGCTATTTCAAGCTCCTACTCTTATGAACGGTGGTTAATAGCAATAATTCTGTCAGGTCTACTCTCTGTGAAATGCTAACACTTGCTAAAGGCACTCATATTCTGGGCTTAACGGACACAAGGTCACATGGGACCATAAGCCAGTACTTTTTTGGTAGCTACCCAGAAAGGGAGTTCACAAAAGATCCCCATTCATAATAGGAAGAAAACATCTAACAGCTATCAGTAGAAACATCTTATGAGAAGCTATTTACACAGCTATTTTTCCATTCAGCTACCCTGATAGTAACAAGGGTAGGGGTTCCCCCACCAAGTACATAACAACAAAGCACTTCTTATTATATATGAAACACATGAACAGTGATGTGGCTGATAACAAAAAAACAGCTGGTAAGTTGGGATTTTTTTAAACACCTGTTCAAAACATTAAACTTTTGCCAATAGTGACAGAACATTTCTCAATTTATTTCTAAAGAAGCTCTACTGTCCTTAGTACATGCCACGCCAAGATCTTTAGCAAGTACTTCCAGCCCCAGTTCTGACACAAAACACAGTAGGTTAGGATCCAAATCCACCATTTTTAAGCCTCTCTGCACAGAATGGTGTGTGCAACAGTTATGCATCTCCCCAACACAAACAAGACTTGCTTTAACTAGGTCATTGGACAGTCCTCAAACTGTCATTGCTCACAGTTGTAGGTGACACAGGAGTGAAAGAATCATAAACCTCCCTGTTAATCCTTAGAATCTATCTACAGATGAGGATTTAACAGATACACACATATATACATAGTGGAGGTATATGCACATTTTTTTCCTTTCCTCCTTGTTCAAATTGTAGACAGGTAATGGTAAGCAAGCATGTATTTCTGCACAATAGCTTTGTGAAGTGAAGCAGGAAACCCCACGCCTCCTCTAGCCCTGTAAATTGGATAGATGTGAGGCTGATCTCGGCCTTCCTCTTCAATCAATCTCAGTGTTTCAAAATGGTTTTCTAAGTTTACTAACTAGTTAGAAGGAGAAATAGTGAGGGGGAGTCAGTGGGGAGGCTTCTTCAAAACAAATAGTATAAGAAAATTATTTACCTTGCAGAATTCAGTGCATAGGAGACAAGCAGAAACCCATGATAAACCACATGCACATATTTACAAGCTGCAGTACATGATACGCACATCAAGACCGACAGAGTCGAGGCGAAAGGATTAGAGGACACACAATTTTGTATGTAACTGGACCTAAAAAAGAAAATAACACTTTGAAGGCATTTGCAATCCAATCTTTTAATTGAAACATGGAACTTTTCCTTTACACCCTCTCACTCTCAATACATCAGAATTTCCAATTATCTTCTAACATGGATTTTTAATGACAGTGTAACAAAGATATTCACAGACAAAAGAGATTTTGAGGCTATGCATTCGTATGGATGATTGTTGAAATCTACTTAATAGTTTTTTAACTAAAGGTTTTCCTTTGTTTAGGCCTCTGCCCATCCTTGTATATGGTACATAAAAAGATATGTGATTCCTGTGGATCACAGGGTGCAGATCCTAAAGCACGTTACAGAGCAGGGCTAGACTTCATGAAAGGAAACCGAGACCACCTATCACTGACTCAGAGCCCACACCAGTCTGCACTCAAAAGGAACACTGTCCACACAGAGTGCATGAACAGGCGAGACTGTTTCATGCAGCCACAACAACCTGTCACCCTTTGACTCGTCTATGGAACACAGGAGACTTTTACAAGGTAATAAGCCCAAAACACAACCTACTAGTAGAGAGACCTGTGATTCTTTTTTCAGATGTGCATATAACCTCTACAAATGACCATGGAAGTTACTTATCAATCTCTAGAGTTTGGAAATTAAAAAACAAATTGAGTTATTGTAGGCAATATGGTACTAAAGTGTCCTATAAAACAAACACATAGCTCTTTTTTAGTGCAAAGAAATATAGCAAGTAAGAAGTAACACTATAAATCTAACTTCTTTCTTTAAAAGAAAATGAGCTTATGCATTCATAACATCCATTAAGGGCACTGGGAAACTGGAAACCTGAATATACAAGGCCTGGAAGCAGCTCAAGCCCATAAGCCCACTGCTTTCTGTATATATACAATGAATCGCCACAGGAGGGAGCAGGGGAGACACGCCCTTTAATTTTCCTTTCCAGAGGAAAAACTGAAAATAGATGAATGAATGCGACTTTTATAAAATGTGGATTAATATCCACAAAGGTTTAATGTTATCTGAAATAAAGATGCAATGACGACATCTATGGGGCGTCACATAAAACTGTGGGAGGGTATGTATACACACACCTCCACGGAGGGAGATGATGAGATCTTTAGGTAATCACAGAACCAGTGGCCAGCACTAGATTAAAATCTACCAAAAAATTATACTTAGCAGCAAAATGAGTAATCAACTGGCGAATAAGGTAGAGCTTAACTGCCCTTATCAACTGTACTTTATAGATTACTGAAAAGGGGGTTATCATACTGAGTTTCAGATCCAGATAGAATCTCAACAGAACATTATTTCATTCTGTTTCTAGGATAAAAACACTTTACTAAATAATTCTATTTTTCAATAAACCACCATAACAGACAACAGTAACTTCATATTGGTCTAAAAGTTAATCTCAAAACTGATTTTTAATTATGGGTCTAGACTGCTCAAAAATTTTCCTAAATTATTATCAGAAAGGAATGATGAGTCTAATGTTCCTTTCTCTCCATCTATTTGCCTATAGAATTCTCAAGGTTACTGTTAGTTAACATCAGCAATCAAATGTGCATCTACCATAGTGCAAAAATACTGCTCAATATAAACCTCCTGGTGAAGTTGGCCTTTCGAAAGCATGGATGAGCACCAGTCTTATCCATGTAAAGTAAAACATAGTAAATAAAATGAAATTAATGAAAGTTCACATAATACTCCATTAGTTAATCTACACATACACTATGGCTTCTTATTTTAAAATAATGATAATAATAATACCATTATAATTACCAGATACCAAAGGCATCTATACTAAGTTTTTAGTATCTTCAAGGAAGGCAAGTTACAAAGAAGAAAAGTGAAGTTCATGTATTTTTTTACTAGAAATGATCATACTGAAACTTGATCCTCTTTAAAAAAAAAAAAAACTATCTATGAAATTGTGGTGATATTCTTCAGGACAGAAAATAAACTGGCAGGACAGAGAAGAATATAAAGTATATAAGGATTGTATTATCTAAGAGTCAGCCAAAATAAAATATCAGGAGATTTGAACTTGTGGTTGAGATTATCCTATAAGTGTATGTCACTATCAATGAAAATATAACTCTAAATTCAAAAATCAAGCACATCTTTCCTAAAATCAGCTGCAAATATAATTTTTTAAATCATAGCCATCTTAATCTTACTAGCTATTCAAATCTGGAGCTTGGAAAACCCACAGTACAGCTAGGGCGTGAAAATGAGCTGATTCAACATAAGACAAGTTGATTTAACTAGGGAAGAAAAAAGAAGGAAGCAAAGAGGTGGCAATTAAATGTGTGAATTCACAACTGAAAATGAAGTTTAGGTGTCTGGAAGAACACAAGCACTTTGGGAAGTGTCTAACATCAAGAAAACTTGCACTTTAGGGATGGGAGAGCGTGACCCAGCGAAACACATTCCAGGAACGATCCTAACACACTGTAACAGTGCAGCCTCTGGCAGTACACGGAGCGGATGGTTCCAGAGAAGCCTGCGGTAAGGGAAATCTCTGCTGACCTGTTCTTACTGGGATCTGAAGAATGAACTCAAAACGATTCTTCTTCTCACAGTACATAAAACTAAAATTGCAAAGGATGACATTTTTAAAGTCACAGCTCCCAGTGATCAGGCTACTAGTCAACTAGAACTTGGCCAAGATAAAATGTCATTTCTGATGGACAAGTAGGTCACATGCTCTAAGTAGCTCAACACAGTTGACCTGAAAAAGCAGTATGACCTAAGAAGCAAATCTCCCCCCTACCCCGCCCCCAAGTTTCAACATCTCATGGTACCTGCAGGTTACGGGCATTAAAGTAAGCAGAGGAATGTACTCATATCAAAAGGATCACAAAGCAGGGCGAGTTGACAAGAAGGCAAACAACAGGCAGGACAAGCTGCTCCATCTGAATGCGGAACCACTATACGTAACCCAGATTCTCCATCTCATTCCGGTACCGCTGTTCAGACACTTTGCTCTTATGCTGCTTGCTCTCTAAATGCTGCCGGAACTCCATCTCCTCCCCAGCCCCAACGTTGCACATGGAGCAGTAGAACTGGCCGCTCGGGGTAACGCACATGGCGAGATCACGCGGGATTCTCTGCCGAGAGCGGGGGTTAAAGTAAGGACCTGTGGAAGCAAGAGATCAGAGTAATATGGTCAACATTATCACTGAATGCCTGGAGGTGAAGGTACCAGTGACACTCTGACCAATTCTCATTGTAATTTTAAATTCAAATTATAAAAGTCACAGATTCTAAGTTTTAAATGAAGGAGAAGTAATGTTCCAAGTTTAGACAGGTTCTAAGTACAAAGATAAAAGGATTCCCCCAACTGTCAGGAAGGTTAATTTAGAGCTAAACCCAAACTCTAAATGGTTATGCCTACAAAAAGTGAAGACAACTCTGAGAATAATTTAACTTCCAAGCATTATATTAAAGTCTTATAATTATGCTAATGCTGTCATCCAAAAATTTTACCTTTAAGAATTGTCCGAAAAAAACATTAAGATCTTTTGCACAAAGATTTGTCAGCAAGGACATTCATTTTAGAATGTTTATAAAAGAAAATTTTTATGGGAAGGAGAAATCCAAAAATAGGATTTAAAAAATTATGATAATGAATGCAATGGAAAACTATACTGTGGGCTGGGGAAAGAGCCCAGCAGTACAGCATTTGCCTAGCATGCATAAGGCCCTGGGTTTCATCCCCAGGATTATAAAAAACAAAAACCAAAAATAAATGACGAGAAAAACCTATGCAGGCACTAAATATAATGCTGTAGAAAACTTTTAACCACATAGAAATATGATTATGCTATTAAACTGAGAACACCATAAAATATCCTAAAGAAGTAACATATCTGAAAAGATTGAAATGACATATATTTTCTTCTTTTTACCTTATTGACTTAAGCCAGACCATAGTTCCTTCCCTTACAAGTCTGTCAGTTTGTCATACTGTGGGGGCTTGCGTGTTGCTGTGATGTTGAAAGCTATGCTCCCTGTATTACAGATACCAGAAGGATCAACCATGGTGGATAGGTTTCAGCTGAGCTTCCACATTAAGACAGACTAGGGAGTAGGACCTGGCAGCCCACTCCCAAAATAATTGGCCATTGAAAACCCTATGAATAGCAGAGAGATACTGTCAGATATATTGACAGAAAATGAGCCCCCCAAGTTGGAAGGCACTAGCAAAAGGTAATTAAAAAGAAAAGACCAAATTACATGTCAAAGAGACTCTCAGATTTGCCCTTGAAGGTCAGGCAGCTAAAGTAAAAAGAACACATGAGAGTTAAGGAACTAAACAGATTTCAAAGGGCAGCTTGAGAAGACAAAATCAAATATTATAATGGTGTGCAAAGAGCTAGAAATAGAAAACCAAAAGGAAAGAACACTCTCTGTTTCTCTCAAGCTTAAACAATTGAAGAAAAAATTCAAGCCTCGAGTGGCAATAGTGAAAGATTCTACAGGGAAAATATTAAATGGCACAGGAAACTTCAAAAGAATATGGAAGGAATACAGAGTCATTATACAAAAAAAAGAATTGCTGGATGACCAACCATTTCAAGAGGGTGCATATAATCAGAAACCACTGGTACTGAAGGACGAAGTGGAAGCTGCTGTGAAGGAATTAGTGAGACACGAGGCTCCAGGAATTGATGGAATAAGAACAGAGATGTTTCAACAAACAGATACAGTAGTGGATGTGCTAACTTGTTTATACCAAGAGATTTGAAAAACAGCTACCTGGCCAACTGACTAGAAGAGATCCATATGTGTGCTTTTCCCAAGAAAGGGGATCCAACAGAATATGGAAACTATCGAACAATATCATTAATATCATATACAAGCAAAATATTACTAAAGATCATTGAAAAGCAACTCTAGCAGAATATTGACATGAAACTGATGGAAAATCAAGCCAGCTTCAGAAGAGAGCATGGAACCAGGGACATCATTGCTCATATCAGATGGATATTATCCGAAAGAAGAGAATACTAGAAAGATGTCTGTCTATGCTTTATTGACTATGCAAAGGCATTTGCCTATGTGGATCATAACAAATTCTGGATAACATTGCAAAGAATGGGAATACCAGAGCACCTAATTGTACTCATGAGGAATCTGTACAAGGACCAGGAGGCAGATGTTCAAACAGAACAGGAAATACTGCTTGGTTTAAAGTCGAGAAAGTTATGTGTCAGGGCTGTATTCTTTTGCCCAACCTCTTCAATTTCTATGCTGAGCAAGTAATTCGAGAAACTAGACTTTATAAAGAACATTGCATCACAACTGAAGGAAGACTCATTAACATCCTGAGTTATGTAGATGACACAACTCTGCTAGCTGAAAGTGAAGAGGATTTGAAACATTTACTGATGAAGATCAAAGAATACAGCCTTCAATATGGATTATGCCTCAACACCAACAAAACAAAAACACCTGGGTTAGTATATAACTTAATAAATGGAGAAAAGACTGAGGTTGTCCAAGATTTTGATTTACTTGGTTCTATAATCAATACCCACAGAAGCAACAGTCAAGAAACCAAAAGACACATTGCATTGGGAAAGGCTGTGGCAAAAGACTTCTTTAAAGTGTTGAAAAGTAAAGATGTCACATTGAAGACGAAGGTATACCTGACTCATGCCATGATACTTTCAGTCACATCTCATGGTTTGTGAAAGTTGGATATTGAATAAGGGAGACAAGAGACGAATTGATGTGTTTGAATTAGGGTGCAGAAGACAAATACTGAATATATCATGGACTGTCAAAAGAACCAACAGATCTGTCTGTCCTAGAAACGTATCAGAAGCGGGGCCCAGTGGCACAAGCCTATAATCCCAGTGGCTGGGGAGGCAGAGGCAGGAGGATTGCAAGTTCGAGACCAGAGGCAATCTGTGTAACTTAGTGAGACCCTGTCTCAAAAAGTAAAAAAATGGGCCGGGGGTGTAGCTCAGTGGACCAGCACTTGCAGAGCATGCAAGTGCGAGGCCCTAGGTTCAATCCCCAGTACTGCAAAAAAACAAATAAATAAATAAATATTAAATTAAGTTTAATTAAAAATAAAATAAAAAAAGAACTGCATCAGAGTGCTCCTTGGAAGCAAGGATGGCTAGACTGTGTCTTACATATTTTGGACATCCCAGGAAGGACCACTCCCTGGAGAAGGACATCATGTCTGGGAGAGTGGCAAGTCAATGAAAAAAAGGAAAACCCTCAACTAGATGGATTGACACAGTGTCTCTAACAATGGGCTTAAACATAAAAATGATCATGTGCCTGGCACAGAATTAGGGAGGGTTTTGTTCTGTTGTTCATAAGGTTGCTATGAGTCAGACTTGACAGCACCTTACAACAACATTAGTTCCTTAATTTTCTGCTTCTTTTCTACTATAATAATAAATATTTAATGCTTTTTTAAAAATATAATTTTCACTGCATCCTAAAAGTTTTAATGTGATATTTTCATTACTGCTTGATTCTAAAAATTTTTAATTTCTAGTATGATCTCTTCTTTGAACCTTGAATCATTTAGAAGTATCTTAAAATGCCCAAATGAAAATATTGTTTTTATATTTTTGTTATTAGCATTTAATTGTGTTCTGTTCAGAGAACATAATCTATACAACCTTCATCCTAAAATTTATTTCATCTGGTATTAATATAGCTATCCCAGCTTCCTTCATTTCAGCTAGACTTCTTTTATTCAACTGTCTTTTCACTGAGACTTTAGTATATTTACATTTATTATAATTACTAATATGCTTAGCCTTCTATTAATCATATTGCATTGTGCTTTTTTATGGCTTTTTCTTTGCTTATTGTTGTTGTTGTTAGGTGCCATGGAGTCAGTCGGTATCCGACTCATAGTGACCCTCTGTACAATAGGGGAAACACTATTGTCAGTGCTTCTCTGCTGTTCATAGGGTTTTCAATGGCAGATTGATTTTTGGGAGGGGGTTGCCAGGTCCTTCTCCCAAGCCTACAGCTTCTGGTGTTCCTAGGCGGTCTCCCATCCAGGTACTAACCAGGCCTGACCCTGCATAGCTTCCGAGATCTGACGGGATCAGATGCCACAGGGCTACCGCTGCAGGCTTTTCTTTGCTAGAGAATTCTTATTTTTCAATTAACTTTGCCTTTTGTTTGTTTTACTCTCTACATGAATGACCTCTACTAGCATATGCAGTACAAGAAGCTGAAGAGGGGGAGGATTAGGTCCAATGGGGACTCATTTCCCTGCCAAAGACAAGTAGAAAATCCTCCTATAAATGTGTGGCTATGAACTCAGGTGTGCATCAGAATCGCCAAGGAAGTGTTTTCAAAGTACACATATGTCTGGGTCCCACTCAAATTTACTGACTGAAACTCTCAAAGTAATTGTTTAGGTAGGAGCATTTTGTAAGAACTCCCTAGACAATTCTGATTCAACACCCTGGTTAAAAACTCCTGCTGCAGAGCCGGGCATAGTGGCACACACCTGTAATCCCAGCAACTTGGGGAGCAGAAGCAGGAGGCTCAAGAGTTTGAGGCTAAAAGCAGCCTGTGTAATTTAGTGAGACCCTCTCTCAAGATTGAAAAATAAAAATGGGCTGGGGTACAGTCCAGTGGTAAAGCACTTGCAAAGCATGTGCAAGGCCCTGGGTTCAACCCCCAGGTGCTGAAAAAAAAATGCTATATTTTTTATTTTTCCCAAGAAGTGAGAATTGAACATGATGCAACTTTAAACCACAAAGCCCATTTTTATAATGTATTTTACATTTTTCACCCAGTAAATATCAGGAAAAAACCATAAAGGAAACTTTGGTAAGAGACCCTGAAACATAGATTATCGTTTAAAATCCATATAGATAATGTTAAATAGAAATAAATAAGACCCAAAATAAATACCAACCTGAAAAGCCCCTGAACCAATTCAACAAAAGGACGAACCCCTATTATTACCTACTGACGGGAGTCAAAGGTGCTGATGGAAATCTGCAAGGTGCGTGCCACTGCGCCGCCTACCTGAATTACTCTGCACTGTGTACGTGTTCCTCCTGCTGGGCATCATCTTAAATTCGTTCCCTTCTTTCCGGGCCCGTCTTTGACCTGCCTCGGAGGAGTCCCTGGAGAACAGAAATGCAGAAAAGGTGAGAATACTCAACAGCGACCTTTTGATCTCCCTCTCCTCAAAGGCAGCCCCAAGAAACAGCAATACCTACGAGAATGAGCTGCTCTGCGCCTCGGACAGGCGCAGCCGCTTGGCGTGGTTCTTGCCCTGGTAGTGCGCCTGCGCCACGGCTGGCGAGCTGAAGGACGCATCGCACAGCTTGCAGTAGTCGTTCTCGGTGGCCAGGATCACGCGGCCCCCTGGCCGGAAGGCGCCCACCTGACACCAGAGGCACAAGAAAGGTCAGGAAAACAGGCGGTGACTCCGTCCGTCTCCTCAGAGGGCCTCCCAACACCTGAGCAATGATCAACGCGTAGGCCACGGCCCAAGCTTCAGCTTTGTAAGGAAAGGAAATAATGAATTCCACAGAAAGGCCGAGAGACTTAATCCTGGCCTCGAGTTGTCAGGTGCCATCAAGTCAGGTCCGACTCATAGCAACCCTGTGTACGACAAAATGAAACCTCAACACTGTGCCATGCCTGGCACTGTCAGTGCTTCTCTGTTATTCATAGGGTTTTCTGTGGCTGATTGTTTCCGGATTGCTTCAGGAGTGGGCTGCCATGTCCTTCTCTATTATCACCTATGTACCAAATTAGTGAATAGCTTATTGCTACCTCCACTGAAAAAAAATTTTTTAATTAGTTTTAAAACTCCAGCAAGGAAGATTAGGACACCAAATAATAGGTGAATAAATAAGGCTTAAAATTCTTTCCATAAAGAGCAAAGTCTGCTCAGGATCTGTTAATAAGCATTTACTGAACATCAACTTTTTGTTAGGCTTGCTGCCCAGCCCAGAAGAGATATTTACAGTCACATATCTGCTAAAAGGTACCATCCTCATAAAGTTTACAAGTAGAAATAATCAAGGAAAACTAACTAGCAGATCTAGCAAATTGTATTGTAAGGAACAACATGTTAAAGGAAGTAGGCATTCCTACTACTACTTAACATAGTAGGCATTCAATTTCATTGGGTTAACAAAAAGGTACAAACTAGATTCTGCCTAGAGGGGAGATTCTGGAAAGCATATCATATCTGGAACAGCTGAAGAAAACAGCACCATGTCACCTGGAAGGGAAGATTCCCTGGGAACAGGGTAGCTGTCTTCATAATGCACAAAGGGCTGTGCCATGAAAGGCTGTTTAGGATGTTTTCCCAGGAGAATGAACAGAGCTGAAAACAATCCCTAACAGAGGGCAGCCAACCAACCCCAGAGTGGCATTCAGGAGCCTGTGATGTGAAGACTATTTAGTCTGAAGGTAGCTCTGTGTTTTCCTGTCCTCTGATTCCATTTTTTATATATCTCATTTTTCCTACATATATCTCCTTTCTCCTGAGAGAAAGGAATGGTGAGAATCGCTATTTGCATTTTAAGCGTTACAACACTGACACTCATAGAAGTAAAATTATACTATGGTAGGTAGGAACAGAAGTTTAAGATCAAAAGAAATTCATGCTCTACCACTTTACAAAATGGGTAAAACAATCCAAAGTGGCCTTTCCTGAGCTTCTGATAAGCCTCCACTTAGTCTCATGCCACTGGCCCCAGGACCACACTCTGAATAATACAGACAATACTTGTAAGTTTTTGCAGGAATTAAATGAAGTCAGGGTCCAGGACAAGAAGGAAACAAATGAGACATCTGCCTAGTACACAGAATTAAAGAAGCATCAAAAAACTCAAGTAATCAAGATAAATAATATTTAATGGAATAGGTTTTTTTTTGGGGGGGAAGGGTATTTATTTATTTATTTTGGTTGTACTGAGGGTTGAACCCAGGGCCTCGCGCTTGCATGCTTTGCCAAGTGCTGTACCACTGAGCTGCACCCTCAGCCTTTTTTTTTTTTTTTTTTTACTTTTTTAAAACAAAGTCTTGCTAAATTATGCAGACTGCCTCTGGTCTCAAACTTGCAATCCTCCTGCCTCTGCCTCCCGAGTCACTGGGATTACAGGCGTGCTCCACCACTCCCAGCTGGAATAGTTTTAAAAACAAAATCCAATGCAAAAAAGAAAAAGATGAACAAAATATCAAAAATTTTAGATAAAGATGATCAGTGGCATTGCCATGCCAAGCCATATTGCATTGAGGCAAAAGCAAAACAGTAACACTCTTAAGTTTTTGGTATTTTGTCCACCACTGATTTTTAGATTTTGAATTTTTAAAATATTGCATTAAAATATTTACCTTGAGTACTGAAGATTTTTTTACTCCCCCTTAAATTCTGTGCCCAAGTGCAACCTCCACTTCACCCTAATCCCAGCTCTGAATGAAATAATACATAATTTAGCATTTATGACCACTGTACTGTTCTGTGGGCAAATAATGTTTCAAAGATAGGGTAAAGAGTAGAGTCCATATTTCACAGGCTACTAAAGTACAGGAATATCTTGCCTGAATCACCTGCTCTGTCTTCCAAAGACCAAAAGGAACTTGCCTCTCAAGTGTGTCTCGTAATCCCAAAGTCCAGAAAGTATTTATACTAGCTCTCTGCACAGAATTAATTAAAGGGCAATCTCAAGAAACTGATCTGGAGACCAAGCATGGTGTTATACATCTGTGATCCCAGCACCTGGGAGGCTGAGGCAGGAGGACTGCAAGTTCAAGACCAGCCTGGGATACATAGCAAGACTCTGTCTCAAAAGTAAAAATAAATACAAAAAAGAATCTGGTCTTGCAACTAGAAGACAAACAAAACATAAATAGAATTAACTGCAATGAAGAAGTAATGTTTAAAGAATCTTTTCATTCAGGGCGTAGCCTAGACAGTGAGGGTCATTTCACCCAGAACTCCTGAGAAGTGTATGCAGAAGACTCAGGTAACAGTATTTGCCTCATCCTCTCAGGCATCAATTTGGGAAAAGGAACTAGCAACCCATTCCCAAAAGACAATCAGCCATTGAAAACCCTATGAATAGCAGAGAAGCACTGATAATAGTGTTTCATGTATTGTACATAGGGTCACCATGAGTCAGACACCGACTTGACGGCATCTAACAACTCATATATCAAACCAAATCCAATGAGGAATATCAAGGTTCGAAGGTTTCAGCATGCCTTAAAACCAACACAAAGGGTGAGAGGTTAAAAGTACCAAGCAGAATCTTCTTCTTCTTTTTTTTCCCAGTACTGGGAGTTGAACCCAGGGCCTCGCGCTTGTGTGCTCTGCAAGTGCTGGACCACTGAGCTGCACCCTCAGCCCAGTTTTTTATTTTTTGAGACAGGGTTACACAGTTACACAGACTGCCTCTGGTCTCGAATTTGCAATCCTCCTGCCTCTGCCTCCAGAGCCACGGGGATTACAGGCGTGTGCCACCGCGCCTGGCTAAAGCAGGATCTTTCAAGAATATCTGCCCAACTGTACCCTGATAGACATATGGACAACAGATTTCACTCATGACCATTGTGCATACAGAAACTTCCTGGCACATCTCACCTGCGGAGGGACAGGAACAACGGGAGCAGCTGCAGGCTCCACTGCACTGCTCATTCTGGCAGGAGGAGGACAGCTATTGGCTGCATAGTAATTTCGGAGTTTCTTCCCATGGTTTTTACCCTATGGGTAGAAATAAAGTGAATAATCACCATGACGAAAATTTGTCAAATTAAGCTAATCAATGCATCCACTTGAAAAAAACAAAACAAAACACCAGCAATACCAACTACATGTTACTCCTTCAGGTACACACAACATTGGGGAAAAGAGACCAGCAGCTAGATTGGATTACCAGATCTTGAAGTCTAAGAGTCTATTATTTGACTCTAATAGAATGATGAAATCTACCTAGGAATGGTAAGAAAACCAAATAGAAGTTAATTTCCTACATGTTACTGAAAAAGCGTCATGTTTTCCAGTGATTTATGTCTTCTCTCAACTTGTTGCCACTCATGTGTCATGGCTTAGACATGAATTCCACAACCCGAATGTAATCTACTTTAGAAGTGAATAACGAAATGGATAATCTAATTTTTTTTTTTTTTTTTACAAAAACAGCACTTACAGTGTACATTTTTACTTACAAAGAACTTTCATGGGCATTCGTTTATTTGCTATTTACAAAATTCCTGTGAAGGGAATTTGTTGCTATTCCCCAGGATGATAGCTGAGACACTGCAGCGGGGCAGGGCTCATCCACGGCCCCCTTAGGAAGAGAAAGCAGGCCGAAGCTCAGCAGGCCTTCTAAGCAGCACCATGGCTTAGCAGAGGCCCTAGGAACCTCTACTAAGATGGATTTGCTTTGCTTATCATGGTCTTTAAGATATTATTTGCATGACTGTCTTCCTTGAATTAATACAAACCAGTGGTAAGAGTCAATGACCCAAAGGCATTCTAAATGAGGGTAAAAGAGCACATTATTTGTAAAACCATAGCATAAAATTCAAACCCAAGGCAAGCATTTGTTTACCAACTACTATATGCTAAACTCTACAGGTACACTGAGGGCTCTAACCCTGCCTAGAGGAGACAGAAACATAAACAACTACAGTAGTGCCTAAGGTCCATCCTCCGCCCCCTCGAATGCCTGCCTGGGCTCTTACCAGGGCCCCAGTAACCTCCAGAGAGGCAAATCAAGGGGTCCTGTCTATGCTTGCATCTCACTCAAACTCTATGCAGGTAACCCAGCTGACTCTCCCTCCTTCCTGAAATAATTTCTCTTCTTCTCATCCTCCTCTCCTCTCCTCTCTCCATCTCTCCTCCTCCACCACACCTTAACCTAGACAGCACCCCTGGCCCCGTCCTCAGCCCTCTTCTCTATCTACGCTCCAGCTCCAGGTTATCTTACTCAGTCCCCCAGCTTTAAAAGACAATGAAAAAGTCAATTGCTCCTCGAATTGTCCAGCTCCATCCCTGACCTTCGGAACTGCATCTCCAACTGCTTTCTTGCCACTCACACTTTGAAATCTTAAGAGCCTTGTCCAACAAAGCATAACTTTGATTCCTTCCCCACAGACCTTGCTGGTCACCACCACCACCAGTCATCCCCATGTCAATAAGTGGCACTACCATCCACCCGGTTACTCAGTTACTCAAGAAAAGTCAACGAGTCCTTTTCCTAATCCATCCTTCCCTAAACCCAACATACCCAATCTATCCACAAGGCTCATCAGCCCCCCTTTCCTCCACTTCTCTCCACGCACACTAAATACACAATCATTCCACTACCAACACCTTCCCCTTGCACTGAGCAACCACTCCAGCAACTCGTCTCTGCTCAATCTTTTCCCCTTGTAATTCTCCTCACTAAAAACCAAAGCGATAATTCTAGACACAAATGAGATCATGTCATTCCCTCACTTAGAATCTTCCAACACAGCTGGGGATGTGGCTCAGTGGTAGAGCACTTGCCTAGCAGGGCCCTGGGGTTGATCCACAGCACGACAAAAATAAACCGTCATCCAATGGCTCCTGCTAACATATTGCAAACTGACATCCAACCTTGAAGGCCTCTGTGCTCAGGTCCAGAGTACCACACGGGTCTCACATCCTCTGGCATCTCTTCCCTGCTCACCACGCCCTTGCCTCAGTAGACTGCATTCCCCTCCTCAAGCATGCCAAACTCATTCTAGCTCACCCAGAGCATAGCTCTGTCAGACTTCCGCATGGCTGGCTCCTTCTTATCTCTCAAGTCCCAAACAGCGTATCTCATTGAATCTCAAGTGCCATCCATTCCCCCCGACATACACACTGTGTCCATCATATTACCACACTGTCAGATTTTACTTTACCTTAGTACCACTTACTGCTGTTTACTTATTTTTCCTCTTCTCTGCCCTCAGAGACATAGACTCCTTGAAAATAACGACCCCACCTACTTGCTTCCCTTCTTTTGTCCGATGCCTAGAATGCTTTCTAACATATAGCAAGGAAGCAATAAACATTACTTGGATAAATGACAGAGATGATACAAAAAAAAAAGCTACGAGGAAAACACAGAGAAAGCATTTCTTACTTCTGCCTGATGTGTCAGAGAAGCCTTCCCTGAAAAGGGGACATGGGGTCACCTTTTAAAATAAGGAAAAGCTTACCAGGCAGGGAGGAGGGAAAGGGAAAGAAAACTGTGAACTGAGGAAGAGGACGAGCAAACTCTCAGCCTGCTGTATGCAGGATCCTGAAGGAGAGACAGTCTTCGGAAACGTTAGAAGAGACAGAAGTTGAGACAGGTAGCAGGTGCAACCTCAGTTGCAACGATACCCAATTTGACCTTTAGAGGCACTGGGAGCCTCTGAGATGGTAGGCCAAGCAGTTGCATGACTGGATTGTGTTTGCTAAGATCATGCTGGGATCAGCACTGGGGATTAACTGGAGTGGAGCAAAGCTGGAGCTAGGAAGACAGAGAAGAGAGCAGAGGCCTAAACTCTAGGACACTAGAGCTTAATGTCCTAGAAGTATCCTAGAAGAGAACAAAGACCCAGAAAACAAGGTTTGAGAATGCCTGGCCTGCCAAGAAAGGTGCGAACACATGGAGTGTGTGTTGCCATGGACTCTGGAACCAAACTGCAGCTTAGGAGGGGGGTCAGGCTGGAAGGGAGTTATTAGCACAGAGACGATATTTACAGCCATGGAGCCAAAATAGCTTCCTTAGGCAAAGTGGGGATCCAGGAGAGCTTTAGAAATAGCCCTGGAGCAACCAGAGGGCTCAGAGCAAGGTAACAGCTGGGGCACAGGGAAAGGACCCAAAAACTGTGAAGACAGAGAAACCAGTGACAAACAGAAATGAGGGAGGGAGAAAGGGAAAACATGACGCATTTAATGGGGATACAAGTTCTCAAATAATTTTCTTTAAAAAGGAGTACTTTGGTCTGGATATGGTTTAGCCCCACCAAAACTCATGCTGAGATTTAATCATCAATGCAACAATATTTAGAGGCAGTGGTGTCTTTGAGAAGTGGTTGAGGTCATGGGGGTTCTGAACTTTAGAAACTATGTTAATTCCCTCTCTGGTGAACTGATGATCTCCAGAGCAGGTGTTCTAAAGCACGCCAGGCACATCCTTTTGGTCGCTCACATGCCTGCTCTTTCACTGGTACTGGCTTCCCCTTTCCACTTCACCATGCTACAATGCAGCACAAGGTCCTCACCAGAAGCTGAGCAGACTCTTTCAAGAAAAGTCAACATGTAGAAAAGAGCCTCATGTATTTTATTATAGCAACAGAAAATGGAAGAAAACGAGGTGGCATTGGAAAGAAGATACTGAGACCATTGAGACTGAGACCATTGCAGGACATCTGAATGAAGTCAAAAGATAGTGCAGCAGGTGACCTAGCATGAAGGAAGTCAGAGCTAAAAGAGTTTAAAGAATTTTCCAAAAATAGGTGGAAATTTGAATCCGCAGATTTGCAGGAGGATAAAAGGCTTAAGTAGTTACTAACTTCCCTATGCCTGCAGCGGTAGCCCTGTGGCGTCCGATCCCGTCAGATCTCGGAAGCTAAGCAGGATCGGGCCTGGTTAGTACCTGGATGGGAGACCGTCTGGGAACACCAGAAGCTGTAGGCTTGGGAGAAGGACCTGGCAACCCCCTCCCAAAAATCAATCTGCCATTGAAAACCCTATGAACAGCAGAGAAGCACTGACAATAGTGTTTCTCCTGTTGTACAGAGGGTCACTATGAGTTGGATACCGACTTGACGGCACCTAACAACAACAACAACAACTTCCCTATGGCTGGTCACTCTTCTAAGAAATGGAGAGAAAATGATGAACAAAGGCAAAGTCCTTTTCCTAATGAAACTTTTCCTGAAGATGAAAACAGAATACACACACACACACACACTCTCTCTCTCTCTCTCTCTCTCTCTCTCTCTCTCTTTCTCTCCCTCTCCTCTATTTTCATTCTCATTTCTTTTTCTTTTCTCCCTCTCCCTCCCCCCACCCCCCCACCGCTCTTTTCCAGAAACATAAAATAAAGCAAGATGACAAGATGGTATAATAGAGAATGGGGGAAGAGTGGGAAGATATGGTTTCTGTGGAAAAGACATGGCATTTTCTGTGGAAAGATACATAGGCTACAAGCTGCAGAATGAGATGCCTCCACTCTGCAATGTGGAGAGACAGGGAAGAGCTGGTGTCAAGACATCCATGTAGCCATGGTAAGTCTGAGATTCCATCCAGAGGGCCAAAGAGAGCTCAATCTAGAGTTCAGGAGGGAGGTCAGACTACAGGTAAGAATCCAAGGGGTTACCCATATGCAGGTGATATTTAAAACCATGGAACTAAACACAATCATCTACTCAGCATGGAGATGAAAGCAAAGGACAAAAGCCCTCGGACACTACAATGAAGAGTGTGGTAAAAATAAGGATCCAGCCAGGGGTGGTGGCCCATGTCTATAATCCCAGAACTCAGGAGGTTGAAGCAAGAGGATTGAGAGTTCACAGCCAAGCTGGGTTCCGGAGTGAATTCCAAGCCAGCCTGGGCTATATAGCATGACTCTGTAACAATCAATCAATCAGTAAATAAATACATAAATACATACATACATACATACATACATTCCCCTCTCCCTAAAAAATGAGATTGAGAATGCTTAGCCTATGAAGAAAAATGAAAATGAGGCAAGAGTGGTACTAAGGAAGCCTAGAACAAGGGGTTTCAAAAGGAAAGAATCTACTTAGATACATTATAACCCAGGAACTCTAAGTATTACCAAAGGGAAACACATACAAGGAAACCCCTACAAGAATGTCTCTACTAAGATTAGTTGTAATAGCAGAAAAGCAGAAACAAAGTAAGTATCATGTAGAGGATAATAGCTAAATTGTAGTCTACTTGTGCAAGGGAACACTAGACAGTAGACAGTAAGTGGAAAGTAACATTCAAGGACCATGTATGGCAATATGAATGATTTTCATAACTAAACACTGAGTAAACATAGCAAGTTACAGAAACAGATATGGAAGAATAATTTTAAAAGGGGTTTAAAAGCTGAAAAATAACATTACATATTATGTAGTCAAGAACCTTGTAGCAAAATGCATCAAAAAAAGCCCACTGTTAAATCTAGGAGCATGGGAAGGAATACAGTTGAGAAAGGATCCATGGTGACTTTAACAATTTGCACTCTTTAAATTCAATGGCAAATACAAATGCTCAACTTTTCTATTATTTTTTATCTGGGGAATATTATAATTTAAAATAACAATAACTTAAAAAGGAGCTAGGCACTGCGGCACAAGTCTATACTGCCAGCAGCTCAGGAGGCTGAGGCAAGAAGATCACAAGTTCAAGGCTTATGTCAAAATAAAAAGGGAATGTGGGTGCAGCTCAGTGGGTGGGGCACCTGCCTAGCACATGTAAGGATGTGAGTTCAACCCCCACCAGAACCATAAAAAAATAAAATAAAAATTAAAAAGTGGCTCAGCAGGATTGAATAAAGGCACATCAAAACATTAAAGTGACACTGGAATTTGAATATCGACCTTGGTAAGAATCATTTCAGTGGACTGACAGACAAGGAAGATTGGGTGGAGTAGTTTAAGGAGGGAATGTGAGGTTCGACGGTGGAAACAGCAGCGCAGGCCAGTACACAGAAAAGCTATGGACACACAGCTCTACCGTGACAGAGAGCAGAGGCATAGGGCAGAGAGCCAGGGAGGCCAGTGGGGCCCAGAAGGCTTTTACTTAGGCTTGTTTACATGACAACAGGAAGAGAAGAACAGAGGACCCAGAAGCAAAGAGCATGGGTACAAGAACAGGACCCATGAAAAGGTATGTGAGGCACAGTACAACCGGGGGTGTCAAATTTAGACAGTATCAGGGACTTTACTTGAAAGCAACAGCCCTACTAGTACTCAAGCGCTTAGTGCATCCATGACATAATAATAATGGTAACAATGGCAACAAACGATTTCCAAACACTACTCACGTGGCAGGCAGTGCTGTAAGCACTCTCATTTCATAGTCAGGACATCTCTATCAGGTAGGTATAATAATCATTATCCCCATTTAATGCATAATGGAGTCCATGAAAAAGAAAACTAAGGCAATCACACAGAACTAATATTTAAAGTTACAGCCCAAGAAAATTTTCTAAAGATAAATGAAGACTTGAAAAGGCATACCAGGTATCTGGGAAGATTAACTGAGGACAATCAAATCTAGGGCATATCCTAGAAACAGTAAGAGACTTCAAAGAAAAAGAAAAATCCCCAAGCTCTCCAGGCCAAAAATAAACAAACAAATATATAAATAACTTACAATGCCAAAGGAATTAGAACAGTATCCACACTATATAAAACAAGACAATGGGGCACCATTTTTCAAAAACTTAATGAAAATTGACCCGAGGACTTTATAAAGTATCCTTGTATGAAACATCAAGAATAGTAAAAAGCAGTTTTAAAAAATATAAGAATTTAAGAATTCAGCACTCCTAAACCTCTCTTGCTTACAGTTGTAGATCTTGGAAGCTAAACAGGGTCGGCCTGGTTAGAACTTGGATGGAAGACCACCTGGGAATACCAGGTGCTGTAGGCTCGGGAGAAGGACCTGGCAACCCACTCCCAAAAAACAACCCGCCATTGAAAACCCTATGAATAGCAGAGAAGCCCCGACAATATTGTTTCGCCTATTGAATGTAGGGATGCTGTGAGTTGGATACCGACTTGACGGCACCTAACAACAACAAAGCCTCTCTTGAGGAATCTTTAAGAGCTTTATCCAGCCAAGAAATGACCAAGAAACTTCAGAAGGGCCAAAGGTTAAGTATTTTCAGATACATAACTGTAGATCAAAGACTAGTTTAAAGGTGGAGATAGAGGTGAAAGATTAATGTTCAAATGTTACAAATTATGACACTGGAACTAGTGAAGGAAAAAAGTAGGAAGAAAAGAAAAGAGGAAAACTGAATAAGCTCATTGACTCTGCAATAGGCAATAGTGAGAATGTCATTAAAAAGTAACAACCCAAATCCTAAAACATTAAGTGATACAACACCAGGGAAGTCATTTCAAAAAGTATCCATACTAGGGAAATAAGGACTGCAAGGGATGGTGGCATAGGACACTTCTATGAGTACACACTTTAGTTTTGACCTTTAGAACTGTACTCATATTTCACAGACTTTAAAAAAACAAAGAAACAAAATCAACAAGAATGGAGGAAGACCCAACATGAAACACAAGAAACAAACACACCAAATACGAAAAAGTCAGTAACACAACCACACCGAAAGAGGACAGGAGAGAAGTACTGTTAACACAGTCACACAGGTGTGAAGTATCTCCCCAGAGGGTACTTAGTAAACACAGAAAAGGAAAATAGTAAGTACAAAGGAGAAGCCTGGTGGGCTTCATAAAGGAGGAACTCCTCCTTCATAAAGGAGGAACTTCAGAAGACAAAACTTTAAGGACAAAAAGAACAGTACACAATATTATTCTCCAGAGAGATTAATACTAAAATTGAAAAACCACATTTGACAAAAACTACCATTTGTTTTTTGCACAGGGGTATGGATTATCAACTCCCAAACTACTTTATGTGGAATGAATATGTGTGAGCCCACATACATTTTAAAACTGAGATTTCTCACTATCAAAGAAAATACCTACACATAATAGAGATGAATGCTGAAATAAACAGTAGCATGTTTTGCTGAAATTGGAGGTATGATGTCTACAGCCATTCCACCCTGGCTCCAGACCCCATCTGATCTCAGAACCTAAGCTAGGTCGGCCTGGTTAGTACTTGGATGGGAGACTGCCTGGGAACACCAGGTGCTGCAGACTTAGAAGGACCCAGTCACCGACTCCTGAAACAGTCAGCCATCAAAAACCCTACAAATAGCAAAGAAGCACTGACAAAGTGCTGGGCATGGCACAATGTCAGGGAGTGTTCTGTTCAGTTGTACATAAGGTTGCCATGAGTCAGACCTGTCTCAATGGCACCTAACAACACACACAGACAGATACAGACATGTGTACACAGACATACATTTACTAGATCTGTCCACTGAGAAGATCTAGAAACAATGATGTCCTAGTACCAAAGGGAACACCCGGCACCTAGATTTGGGTTATTAATTATCTTCGTTCTCCAATACCATTTATGACTCCTTAAGAAATGGCTGGCATAAAGTACAAGAAGGTCCTTAGATATTTTTTTATTGCTAGAAAATAAGGAAGTATGCAAAAAAAATTATGGAGATGTCAAAAAGATAAAAGCACCCATCTGAAGGAACTCACACTGGTCAAACCTGAGACATTTCCAACATCAAAATAAATAATGACAGTAATAGATTGTATCTCTCAAACAAAACAAGAATTCATACATCCACAGTGATATCAATAAATAACCAAATAAATAAGCAGCTGGGAAAAAGGAGAAAGTTCCTCCTGAAAGTAATAAATGTAGGAGGAAAGGTCAGAAAAATTACCATTCGACAAACATCACTGTAATAATCACTGTAGGCAAAAATCACCATGCAAAACTATGATGAGAAATGAAATATTAACAAAGTATCTTTCCACTTATTCAACAGGAAACAAAATATGGTAACTTTACAAAGGAGATACCTAGCAAGCATCACTTTTATCCGGTGATTAATAGCACCAGTAATGCAACATACCGGCATGCTCCTTCTGATCTCATGCAGTGGGAAAGACACAATATCATTTTTGTAGTATTCTTGCCAAATGTGTGTGTGTGTGTGTGTGTGTGTGTGTGTGTGTGTGTGTGTGTGTGTGTGTGTGTGTGTGTGTGCGCGCGCGTGCGCGCATGTTTATAACCAGAACAAAGATCTGTCCAAATTATAGAACACAAAAACAATATTTTGGATGATGGGATCAGACAAAGGTCATTAGTAGCCAGGCACAGTGGTGCAGGCCTGTAATCCCCACGACTCGAGAGGCAGAGGCAGGAAGATTCCAAGTTCAAGACCAGAGGCAGTATGTGTAATTTGGCAAGACCCTGTCTCAAAAAGTAAAAAAAAAAAAAAAAAAAAAGGGCTAAGGGAGTAGCTCAGTGGTACAGCACTTGCAAAGCAGGCAAGCAAGAGTCCCTGGGTTCAACTCCCAGTAGAGCAAAAAAGCAGAGAAAAAGGAAAAAAGAAAAAAGAAAAAAAAGAAAGAGGAAAAAGGTCATTAGAAAGACAATTGGTGAAACTGAAATAGTTTGTAGATTAGATAATATTGTTGTATTTCCTGATTTGGGTAACTGTACTATAGATATATAAAATATTAACATTTGGGGACTCTGGATGAGGTACTCACAGGAATTTCTGGACTCTACTATTTTCAGAACTGTTTTGTAAGTCTAAAATAATTCAAACTAAAAAGCTAATAAAATTAACATAATCAAAAGCCACAAGTAAGTGACATAATCTGGTTCCAGAATCCATGTCACCATGCTCCACTGCACCCTAGGATCATTCAACAATATCAAGGACTGTCTCAGGTACAGGAAATTGTTTTAAATGCTTTATGCACACTAACTTTCAGATATTATTAGCATCATCATCAATATCATCATCATCTTCATGAAGCAGAAACAGGTTATGAAATTCCCAACATCCCATATTTGGTAAGTAGTAAAACAAGTTGAATGCTAGTCTGATCCTACAGTCGATGATTTCATGTTCTTAACTAATATGCTACCGAAACGTTGTAAAAAGAAAGAAGAAATCAAGAGATCCTTGCTAATTAAAAATATGATTGTTGATATAAAAAAATTCAATGTAGGATTAGAAGTCAAGAACACCTCTCAAAATAAGTTAATGACAAGAAATAGATGAGACAAGCAATGAGACAAACAATATGGTGGCCCTCCCTACCCTGTGAAGTGTGACTTCCAGGTTTCAGTCAATATTAAATGGAAAAGTACAGAAATAAAAACTTCACAAGTTTTACACTAAGTCATAAAACCTCAAGCCATTCTGCCTCAATCTGTCCTGAACGTGCATCAGCCCTCTGTCCAGCATATCCATTCTGAATATGCTATCGTTACTCACTTAACCACCAAGATTATCAACTGTCACTGTATTGCAAGGTTTGCGTTCAACTAACCCTTATTTTACTTACTAAAGACCCCAAAGTGAAAAATTAGTGATGTTGGCAATTCAGATGTGCCAGGGAGAAGCTGTAAAGTATTCCCTTTAAATGAAAAGGTGAAAGTTCTCAATTTAATAAGAAAAAAATGGTATGCCTAGGTTGCTAATGTCTTCATTAAGAGCAAATCTATGCAGAAAACTGGGAAGAAGGAAAAAGAAATCTGTGCTACTATTGTTGTCACCCTTCAAACTGCCAAAGTCACTGGCCAGTACCTAAGTGCTTAATTCAAATGGAAAAGGCATTGAATTTGTGTATGTATAGAAAAGTCATAGTATATACAGAGTTTGGTATTATGTGAGGTGTCAGGCATCCATTAGGGGTCTTGGAATAATAACCCCATAGACAAGGGGAGTCTACTGCATAAAAAAAAAAAAATCACTCTATGAACTATACTTCAAAAAAGCTGGGGGAGGGGGAAGAAGAGAGCCAGCATGTCTAGGATAGGGATAATAAGATTTCCAGAGGGAGAGACCAAAAAAAAAAGGCAAAGAGGCTATTATCTGAAAATCCCCAGAGGTCAGAGAATCAGGTATATACAAACTGAAAGGCTCTACCTGTGCTGACCAAGAAAAATTAAACAGGCTCCAGACCAAAACATATCAATGTGAAATTTCAGACTCCAAAGAGAAAAAAGATAGCCTAAAAGTTTATGGAGGAGAGGGGAAAGAACATAATCTTAAAGAAAATCACCTACAAAAGAATAAAATTCAGAATAAGGTTTCTCTCCTCCACAACACTGTTGTTGTTGTTAGGTGCCACTAAGTTGGGTCTGACTCATAATGACCCTATGTACAACAGAATGAAACATTCTCCAACACTGTGCCATGCACATAATCTTTTTTATATTTACGCTCATTGTTGCAGCCACTTTATCAATTGTCTAGTAAAGAGTCTTCCTTTTTTTCATTGTCCCACCACTCTCTCAAACAAGATATCCTTCTTCAGGGATTGGTCCCTCCTGACAACCTGTCCAAAATATGTAAGATGCAGTCTAACCACACTTGCTTCCAAGGAACACTCTGGTTGCACTTCTACTGGGACAGATCTGTTGGTTCTTTTGGCAGTCCATGGCATATTCAATATACATCCCAAAACCATAATTCTAAAGCATAAATTCTTCCCCTGTCTCCTTTACTCATTGTCCAGCTTACACAGCATATAATATGACTGAAAATATCATGGCATGAGTCAGGCGCACCTTTGTCTTCAATGTGACATCTTTACTTTTAAACACTTTACAGAGGTCTTTTGCAACAGCTTTTCCCAAAGCAATCCATCTTTTGATTTCTTCACTGCTGCTTCTATGGGTGTTGATTGTAGAACCAAGTAAAATAGATAACTTCAAACAGCTCAAGAAGACAAAAATTAAATATTATCATGGTGTGTGAAGAGGTAGAGATAGAAAACCAAAAGGGAGGAACATGCTCTGTTTTTCTCAAACTTAAAGAACTGAAGAAAAAATTCAAGGTTCATGTGGCAATAGTGAAAGATGCTACATGGAAAATATTAAATGATCCAAGAAACATCAAAAGAAGATGGAAGGAACACACAGAATCATTATACCAAAAAGAATGGGTGAATGATCAACCATTTCAAGAGGCTGTATACGATCAGGAACCAATGGTACTGAAGAAAGAAGTGAAAGCTGCCTTGAAAACATTGGCGAAACACAAGGCTCCAAGAATTGATGGAATACCAACAGAGATGTTTCAACACACAGATGCAGCACTGAAGGTGCTTGCTTCTTTGTGCCAAGAGATTTGGAAAACAGTTACCTGGCCAACTGACTGGAAGAGATCCGTACTTGTGCCTGTTCCCAAGAAGGGGGATCCAATCAAATGCATAAATTATCAAAGGATATTATTAATGTCACACACAAGTAAAATTTTGCTAAAGATCATTCAAAAGTGACTATAGCAATATGTTGACAAATAACTGTGGGAAAATCAAGCTGAACCCAGCAACATTAGATGACTAATAAACAAGAGAGTAAAGTCTTTAACCTTCTGAGGAAAAATATTTCTCAGTCTATAACTGAACTGACAAATATGAAGGCACAATACAAACATTTGTTAGAAATACAAGGATTCATAAAAGATTATTTCCTACTACCTTATTTTATTTATAAGAGAGAGGTACATTACAGTATGTATTTATTTTATTCTTTCTTCCTTCAAGAAATGTGAAGACATACTACAACAAAACAAGACAGGAAAAAAAGAAAACATTTAGAAAACAGTGGCCCAACACAAAGAGTAAAGGAGGGATGTACAAATTTGATAGCTGTGCAGCAAACCCAGAAGGTAGTCAGTTCAAAATGGAGCAAGAAAACAGAGGCATCTGGGATGAAAGGTGAGAATAAGGTAGGGGGAAAGGAATGAGGCTATAATAAACATAATACAAGAAAAAGAGGAGAAAAGAAGAAAAACAACTAAAAACTCCAAGAAATACAGAAAGCTATACAATGACTCAAGACACAAATATAAAACTAATCCAAAATCAGTGGGTTTCATGAAGATAAACAAAATGGATCGTCAGCAACCAAAAGAAAGATTAAGAAGCTAATAGCTTTAATAAAAATGATTCTTCTATTTTTCAGTAAAAATACCTGAAATGCAAAGAAAAGCAGAACATTACTTCAAAGTTATAATCCCGTTATGAGTCTAACTAAAATGGACACCATCTTGAGCAATCACAACATTCAAGAAAGGGCTATCCATTTTAACATCTCTTTTGAGTACCATGTTGTTGTTGTTGTTAGGTGCCGTCGAGACGATATCCGACTCATAGCAACCCTCTGTACAACAGGGGAAACACTATTGTCAGTGCTTCTCTGCTGTTCATAGGGTTTTCAATGGCAGATTAATTTTTTGTGGGGAGGGGATTGCCAGGTCCTTCTCCCAAGCCTACAGCTTCTGGTGTTCCCGGGCAGTCTCCAATCCAGGTACTAAACAGGCCCGACCCTGCTTAGCTTCCGAGATCTGGCGGGATCGGTTGAGTACCATAAGATCCATGAAACTAGAAAGACAGGGAAAGCAGCTGCTCTGAAGTGCACAGTATTTCCCTATTCCTAATAGCAAAAGCTGAATGTCAGTTTTCAACAACTGGAATCAACCTGTCAAACAGAGCATAAAAATTTAATTTGATTATAAACGAGATAAAAATGTGATCAATTTTTATCCTTCACATGTCTGTCAGCTTGCTGTGCTGTAGCAACTTGCATGCTGATGTGATGCTGAAAGCTATGCCACCAGTATTTCAGACACCAGCAGGCCCACCCATGGTGGACAGATTTCAGCTGAGCTTCCAGACTAAGACAGACTTGGGAGAAGAACCCAGTCCCGAAACAATTAGCCATTGAAAACTTTAGGAATAGCAGAGAAGCACTGTCAGATATAGTGCCAGAAAATGAACCCCCCAGGCTGGAAGGCATTCAAGAAAAACTGAGGAAGAGTTGCCTCCTCAAAGTAGAGTCGATCTTAATGATGGGAATTGAGTAAAGCCCCTGGGACCTCCAGCTGCTGATCTGGCATGACTCAAAATGAGAAGAAATATAGTGCCTGCAACATTGGGCTCAAACATAAAAAGCCTGTGTACATGGTACAGTGTTGGGTAGTGTTTCATTCTACTGTATGTAGAGTCAATATGAGATCCAACTCAACGGTGCCTAACAGTAATAACAATCTTCATAGTGTCAAAGTAAAACAACAGCCAATCTACATTGTGAGGCAGAAAGAACAGAATGAAGAAGAAAGAAAAGAGAGAGAATGTATGGAGAAGGGAAAGCAAACGATTACTGCTTATCATTGTAAACCCTTTGTTTCACAGACATTATTTTGAATAGAATTTTCTTTTCAATTTTTTTTAGAGAGGAAATCATTAGTGACAAATGCTACCAAGAAGTAAGAAACAACTAGATTTGGCCTGTAAGATCCTAGGTGACTCTGAAAGGAATATTTCAGTGGAAAACTGTACAGAGAGCAAAGCACTGGGCAATGAATGGGAAATGAAAACCTGAAAAGGACAATTACACCTGCCAAAACGCTAAGGACAGGTGAGAAGAAAAGAGAGGTTGTCAGCAAGAGGGATTAAAAGTCAAGAGAAAGTTGCTGTTGCTGTTTTTATGTATGTGGAGGAGAGCTGAGCATGTTTTTAATTTGAATGAGGTAAAGCGGTGATGAGTTCAGGGCAGGCAATCAAACCTGGACAAAAGAAAGGATATCAATTCCGAAAGAAGAAAGAAGGTGGGGGTGGACTCCCATACACAAGCAGAGAGCTGCTAAGATGCAGCTAATGGCACAATAATGGAGAGTTTCTGTCCCTAATGTGACCAAAGGAAGTCCTGGAAGAGCTCACAGAACTGGTCACTAAGACAGTAAAACAAAACCAACAAGGACTTTGCTTAGGTAAGTGGACTAAGTTGACAGGCCCAGTCATATGGTTGAAAGCACTTTTATATTACCTCATCTGTTGGTACAATTATTCTATGTGGGAACCCTTTAAGATAACCTGTTTTCTGGGCCTAGAAAAGTATCTTCGGAGAAAGACCAAGGAGACCAAGTTGTACCCAGTTGTACAAGGTCCTATAGCAAGTTAGCATCAAGGTAGTAATGCTGACATAACTACTTTCTCCTTTTATGGCCTTCTAAAGCTAAAAGGCCTGCAGCCATAGCCCTGTGGCATCCAATCCCATCAGATCTCGGAAGCTCAGCAGGGTTGGGCCTGGTTAGTACCTGGATGGGAGACCGCCTGGGAACACCAGATGCTGCAGGCTTGGGAGAAGGACCCGGCAACCCCCTTCCAAAAATCAATCTGCCATTGAAAACCCTATGAACAGCAGAGAAGCACTGACAATAGTGTTTCACCTGTTGTGCAGAGAGTCGCTATGAGTCGGATACTGACTCCACGGCACCTAACAACAACAACAACAAAGCTAAAAGATGAAATTAACTTTTGTACATTTGAGACCAAAACATTCTAAACAACAGAAATCTACTTTAATCAGCCAGTGTTTATTAATATAAAATTCACAATTCTCACACTCCTGCAAATGAAAGTACAATGACTCCTACTTTACAGATGCTGAACAGAGATTTAAGTACCTTGCCCAAAGAAGCAGAGCAAGGCTTCCAGCCCAAATCTGTCAGATTCCATAGCATCGATTCCACTTGGGAAGCACACAGCTCAACACCAAATCTGAAGTGTGTTTTGATCATCCTCAGATCACCACCAGTTCGTTTGGACAGGAGAATTTTGAAAACATAAAACTCAGCTGAGATTAGAACCATTCATACCACGCAAACCTGGGTGATCAACATTAAAATGTGTGTGCCAAAATCAGTGCTTTCGAGTTTGAAGAAATCTAACTGCATTCTCTTCATTATGAATTAACACCACTACATTAAGCATGGTAATTCTAGAACTTCTTTTGTACCCCTGTCCTGTTTCTTTTCCTAATTAATCTGGTTAATATGATAAATTGTTATGTGGCTACTAAGCCTGAAACTGTAGCACTGTGGCATCCAATCCTGTCAGATCTTGGAAGCTAAGCAGGGTCAGCCTGGTTAGTACTTGGATGGAAGACCACCTGGGAATACCAGAGGCTGTAGGCTTGGGAGAAGGACCTGGCAACCCACTCCCAAAAAACAACCCGCCATTGAAAACCCTATGAATAGCAGAGAAGCACCAACTCTATAGCACCTAACAATAAGAAGTATTACAAGTTGAAATCTACATTCACGACAAATTTTAGAAACATACTTTGAGCAACTAGTTCTTTTCCACATAGGTATGCAAGTTAGTAGATAAATTGGTGACTTTCTTCTTTTTATAGTAGAGAGTACAGGAAAAGTTTATAAAGACAGTACACCTTTAAGGAATAATTAACAGGGAACACCGAGGCACCTCAAGAAGCTTAGGTAAACTTGGAAAGGAAATTGGAAAAATCTGGTTCCCACGGTGAATCAGCATAAGGTGGTTTCTGTTCCCCATGGGAAGGTAAAGAAGGCAGAGAGAACAGAGTTAAGCAGGCTTTTAGAAGGAAACATGCCTTGTACAGACAGAGATGATGGTGGGTTTTGGGAGAAGGAAGAGACGTGCATGTGGTTGCTGGAGAGAGGGAAGAAGAGTGGAGAAAAAGAAAAAAGAGCTCGTGGGAGAAGAGAGCAAGCAAACTGGCCACCGTGGATATCTTAGCAACTATCCATGTTTTTCTCTTTTTCTTTTTTTTTCTTTTGGTTTTATTTTATTTTGTTTTCCCCATCAATAATCTTCCTTCTTAAAGCAGTTCTTAGGCATTTATGCTGATGAAAAAGTATTATGTTACTCCATTCCAGGCTTGCCCTGAGTAACCCTCGCAGGCAGATAGATTTTAATATAAGACATGTTTCTCTTCCAAAATTTTGATTTTAAGTTAAGCTATAACCAAAGCCATAATTTTGAGATTATAAAATTAGATAATCTCATTAAAAATTTTAAATAGCAACTGAAGATGTTTTGAAGCCAAGTCAGGTTCAAAAGTCCTGAGACGAAAACTGTATCGGTGATGACTACAGATACACATGTTCATGGATAAGGTAGCCCCAGTGTGGGAACATGAGGATGGCAGTGACTTAAAAAGGAACTATTTATTGAGCAGTTTCCACTGTGCATCCTGGATTACTGGAATATGATACAGTCAGACTCTAGTGTAACTAACAATCGTTGTTTACAATACACAGGGCAATTTGAAACGCTTTGATTTCAACTGACTAAAAAGTTTGGGGTGATATAATCAGAGTGATTCATCACTTCACAGAACGGTGTTTCCAGCTCGGAAGCAGGTTAACAGGGACCACTTTTATCTTGTGCATAACTGAAATAATGGATTTATGGTCGTGGTAGCACCCTGAATTAAAAATTATGAAGCAGGTTTTTAGCCTTGAAATAAAATTTTACATTTATTATCTCGTTTAATCCTAAACCACTTTGTTTTACTCAACTACAATCTCCCTGTTCTTGGTACTCGTAAGTCTCATTCTTTGGTCTTACCTTTTTATTCAATAGCCTTTCTGTTATCACTGCCTTTAATGCCTATTCCTTGATGCATCTTTCAAGCTAGCATTTCTATACTTTCCTTCCACGGTTATACACGATCATGCTCTAATATTTATTATTCTCAGTTGCTCTTTGATCTACACTCTCATCTTGACCATTTCTAGCTTAATGAAATCCAGATTTCACTTCTCTAATAAAATTGCTCTATATTTTTATACATAAACTACTTTATCTCTAAAAAGAAAGAAAGAAAGGAAGGAAGGAAGGAAGAAAGGAAGGAAGGAAGGAAAAACCTCCTTTAACAAGTTACCAGTAATACTGGTCTCATGCAAATGTTTGCTTCTTAAGCTCTTAGAAACATGCTCTATTTATTTTAGCTAAACTTTTCATTTTTTTTTTATTAGGTTCTACTTTTTTTAACACTAATTTGCTAGTTCTTTCCTCAATTTTTTTCTCTGGTGTTCAGCTTCTTGAATTGTCCCATCTGACAACTGTCCCTTTTGTCCCTGTCCTTCTCCTCTGACTTTTCCACTTAAAAATTCTGATTATTAAGGAATTTGCCTAAATTTCACTTCCCCTCTCTTATATTGTCTAATTTATTCACTGCATCACTGAGGAAACTGAAATTACAAATTTTGTCAACCAAAAAGTTTAGAGCAAACACACAAAAAAGTACAATAAAAGAAAAACTTGATTCTGTTTCTTATTTAGTTTAAGCCTCACAACCCAATGACCTTGTTTCAAACTCAATCTCTCTATGCATAACCTGAAGCATCTAACATTGTCTACAGACACAAAGAGTCACAGAATGTTAGGGGAAAAATAGGACACATATGTTTAACCCATGCAGACAAGTATTAAAATACACATTGCCCAGGAGTTCTCCCTCCTAAAAGTAAACACTCTTCTGTAAATCATGTGTGTGTATGGCACAAAGTAGGTTTGCTCCTATTAATAATGTGTTAAGAGTTACTGTTGTTGTTGCCTTTATATTTTGAGACAGTGTCTTATTGTGTAGCCCAGGCTGGCCTGGAACTCCCATTGATCCTCCTTTCTCAGCCTCCCAAGTGCTCGGATCACAGGAGTACACTTCCACACCTGGCTTATTAAGGGTTTTAGATAGGTTAAAAATGAAAACTTTGGAATCATACTTCATTTTTCAACGTGAATTTTAGGCTATAAAACTTAACAACTCACAGAAACAAATGACGAAGAAAGCTAACAGAGTCTTGGGTCTGAGATTAATCATCCTCACAGCCACACAGTAAGGACCGGCCAAGGAAGAACCCGTGTGAAACCATGGCTGTGGGGAGTGGTCCAGAGGGTGCAGTGTGGATGGAGGAAAAGGGGAAATGAAAAGTGAAACCAGCCTTGGTGAACCAATGATGACAGATACAAAGATCTTTCTATCATCTCAACTCTGGACCTCAAGGCAAAACAAACCCAACCAATGGGACCTCCAGGGAAGCAGCACCCCAGGCCTTCCCCTAATTTCCAGAAAAAACAATTCACCACCAAAATACTTGTAAGCCAGGTGTGGTGGCGTGTGCCTGCAATCTTAGCACTAAGGAGGCTGAGGCAGGAGGATCAACTAGAGTTCAAGGCCAGCCTTGTCTGCATAGTGAGTTCTAAACCAGCCTGAGCTACATGGTGAGACCCTATGTCTAAACACCAAGGGAGTGGGACTTCTGATGTACAATCAGCTTTCTATCATGCTGAGTTATTTATTAGAGACATTCGTGCAGATAACAGTCAAATCCGTTATAGCCCAGAATATACCCTTCATTTATTAGGGTTTGGCCTCAATTACTTCCCAGGTCTCTTTTCTCCAAAGAGAGAAATTATATAATTGTATATAAACAACACTCCAGAATCAAACGAAATGCTATATCCTCTCTTTCCATGCAAAATTTAACTTTCCGTTTGTTCTCAAGTCATAATATCCTTTAAAATGGTCCTTTCCACTAGCTATTATACCCGAAGATAAAAGCTTTAAATTGTGGAAAAAAAGAAATCAGAGTATGCTTATTATGAATGAAGGCAAGGGCTCAATAACTGAACGTTACTTTATTCTTAGTACAAATAGATACCTGTGTTTTCCTCAGCTATGATGGAATAAAGAGTTAGAAGTCAAAATCAGAAAGCATAAGATTACCCTGAACTGATGCACACTTTATTTGCTTCTGAACAATTTTCCACTGAACTGAGTCTGGGACAGCATATTGTAACTGTCTGTTCTCTTAATACCACAGGTTCAAACACCAGCACAGAAGTTTATATTTGCTCACACAGTAAGCTATCAAATGTCTCACAGCTTAGTGTAGGAAGTTGAGTCTCAGTGTATGAAAAGCAACAGTTACGAGTAAAGTAAGAACATTGTGCTTTTAGGCAACAAACTAATACTTACTTGTTCTCTATGCCATCTTGACTTTCCAGACACAGTCGGTCTTATCACCAAAGGCAATGCTAAGTAGACACAGCCTGCAGTGTTCATCCCCCTAAATACTATGCCTGATTTTCTCTTCTCTTACCTGATAATGTGCCTGGGCTTGCTGCGCCGAGTTCAAGGTGACATTACAGAGTTTGCAGTACAGGGGCTTACATAGCTCCTCCAGGGCAGAGTCTGGCTCCCCTCCTTTAGGTAACTCTTCTTCCCCTGCCAGGGGCACGGAGGCCTCGTGCCCAAAAGGCTTCTGTGGTGGAAGCTGCAAGGTTCCTGTGGGCCTGGTGGCCACTGACATAGGAGGAGAGGATGAGTGCCGCTTAGGTGGAGGAAGCCCAGGGTGTTGCAAGAGGATCATTGGGTAGGAAAGCCTTGGGCATAATCCACTGGGTGATGAGAGGGTGAGTCTTCAAATCTAAATAAACAGCCAAAAAGTCAAAAACAAACAAACAATAAACAAAATCCCTTAAAAACAAGACCTCAGCAATATGACATGTAAATGACAGTACCATCTGACTCTTCTCCAAAACCATCATTGGGATATTTTTTCCTTTGCCTCATCTAGTACACTTCCCTTGCCTGTTAATTCACATTTATACAATGCTTTTCTACTGTGAATGGATTTATAGATTTGGCTTTATTTGGCTTGGCATGGTTCCAACTGCCATCCTCTGGCCCATGAACATTAATAGCATTGCATCTATGGCTAATTAAATCTAGAAGTCATATGGCTGAAATGGACATCAAGGGTCATCTAGTCCAGACCCCATCCCAAACTCTTGATGATAATCAGTCACAGTAAAATTTAAAAACTAATAACAATCCACTGGCTAAGAATCTTAGCATGTGTTGCTTTTCTGTGCAAATGATGTCAAGAACAGTGAGAAAGGGGGATCTCCTTGCAGGATTGTTAAACCACATCTACAACTAGATCAAACAACAAGAAACTCTAGAAATCACCTAGAATTAAAATGTAACAGAAATAAAAAGGATTGCTTCTGACCAAGTAGCAATATTTAAGTAGTTGAGCCAATGATGCCTTACAGCAGAGTTGAAACACACAACCTGTGAGCCACACATAGCCGCAGAGGTGCTCTTTGGACTACACATTGTACTGCTGGGCTTTCGTTTCTTAAACCGAATTAGTTGTCAGTATTTAAATATCAAGAACCTTGTGACATTGCATGAGGAAAGGATGATCTGGCAACACTAGGTCACCATTCCTCCATGGGAACAACGAGCTACTTAGTCCTCAAAGGCACTGCTCCCCATAGCCAGGCCTGCCTTCTCCAGGCCCCTCAGGGCCCACTCACAATGCTCCCAATAGGTCCTTGAATTTATAACTCCCATCCCCCTGCATATAGCCTTAGACTATACTGAAGAATACCTTATTGTTGTTGTTGTTGTTAGGTGCCGTCGAGTCAGTATCCGACTCATAGCGACCCTCATAGGGTTTTCAATGGCTGACTGTTTCGGGATTGCCTTGGGAGTGGATTGCCAGGCCCTTCTCCCATTTTTGCGGTGCTGGGAATTGAACTCGGGACCTCAGAGACTGCAGCGCAGCACTCTATCAACTGAGCTAAATCCCAGCCCAAGAATCCCTTATAAAATCATAATATCTTCTCTCCTTCAAGAGCTAAATTACCTCACAAAATAAGTTATCTCGCTTGGTAAATCTCCAGAGTGGAGTAATGAATCACACTATCATAAGTCCCCAGTCCCGTTATAATTCCAGTTCCTCAGTCCTCAGGCTATTTCTCTCCCCTTCTTAAATAACTGAAACTCCTTATTCTGCTTCCCTCGGAAAAGATCCAGTATGTTCAGCTACCTCTTTAATCTTTATCCATGATTCCTTCTGCCTCCCACCCAGCTGGCATCTTCTGAGTATCTCAAAATGAACCACAGTACACCTTTTGAGTTCCCAAGATTCTAATTAACCCAAATTAGAATCCTGATTTCAAAATCTACAATTCCCTCCACTCTCTCAATATTATTAAAACCTCTTTTCTTGGTCAATAGAATATGGCTATTTTAAGCTGCTGAAATTTTCCATCTGCAATGGAAAGGTGTATGTTATACCAGTAATAGATTGACTACAATGAATGAAGTAAGATTTGAAAAGTTAACAGTCTATTTTACCACACTGATAAGTACACAACACTGAGGAACTGCAATCAAGTAACAACTTTTTGGGAGTCTGGGCCTAGGGAAGAAATCACTGTGACTGGGAAATACAACGTAGGTAAGGACAAAATGCTTAAGTTGTTAGTCATTAGATTTAACAACACTTTTCATTAAACATAATATTTAGAAAAATGATAATACTATTTGACTCTTACATCAAAGTATGCTTCCCCATTATCTCTGGGAAAATAAAGAAAAACAACACAGATTCAGAACATTTAATAATCAAGTTTGTCTGTAACGGTATTACTTCTCCAAATTAAATTAAGCAGACTTTCAGAAAGCAAAGATGGATATGGACATTTTTTTAAAAGACACTAAAGAGATCAAGACTGGTTTTTGAAAAGGTGTAACTACCTAATTATAAAAATTGATAAATGTTAAAGGCTACACATAATACCTACACAGTCATGTATGTTTGTGAATAAACTGCCACAAACATGATGCTAGGTCATAGGAGAGAAAGTAGAAGAGGGTGTCAAAACATCTGGGTAAAAGAAATCAGCAATATAAACAGAAAATCAACGCTACCAACTGCCAAGACATGTCTGGACTTGTTTTATGAATGCTGACTCCCACTTGAGGAAATTCTAGCTTGTGTTTCCCCCCAGCAGTACCCTACCGGTCTCTCCAAATAAAGGCCCTTCTCAAAGCACAGAGGTACAAAAGGCCTCCTTCCGGACAAATGGAACTAAAGAGAAAATTACAGTATGGACGTACATATTGTTGCATCTTATCTTTATAACGTTTAAAAAATGGCCAACTACCCCAAAATCATTTGTTATACTTAGCAAACATAACTTCAATTCCCTCTCAGAAAATATACACAACAATCACAACAGGTATTACTACATTTATAAACAAGGTTTTGAGCATCTGAACAGATACACAGATATAAAATAAATAAAACCAAGCCTCCAGGGAATGTGCAAATGGTAGAATATAGACACACAAAACATCTGCGACTCAAATCCGTCCAACTGCTGCATTTATTTAGAAGAGACTAGTTTCAAAGCTAATATGAATACATATTCCTCAGATCTTAAAAAACATTCAATTTAATGCCTGCAGTGACATAAATGGAGGATTTGTGGTTGTTAACATACAACTTTGAGAAGGGGTTGAAAGGACACTAAATAAAAACAAAGCTACAGGATGTACGCTGTTTTTAAAAAACGAATTACCACAGCACACTTAGTTCATGATTGGACTGGGGCCTACTCCTCCCACACGGTATTGACGACGATCGCTTTCTCATTTGGAGACATCTACAGAAGAAACAGAACGCAGAAACAGGTTTCTGACATCTCAACAAAGTAGGGAAGCCTGTCACTGGGAATTCAGGAAATGAGGGGAAGACTGGAATATTACTCAGAGGTCACCAGAAAACAGCAAACAGGAAAATAATCAGCAGAGGCGAGGTATATCACACCGGCAGGCAAGAAAGAACGCAGGACCCTGGGGAGCCAAGGGCCTGGGGAAACTGGCGAATGTTCTCCAGCCTCCGCGCTGCCGGTTTCTGATCCAAGGGAGCCTGAACACATGCAAAGCCAAGCCCGGGGTTCGCCCGCGGACCCTCACAGTCCTGAGACGCGCGTGCACACGCGAGGACGCACACACCTCCACCCGTCAGGATGCCATCACGGAAGATGGAACCCCGCCGCCTGCCACCCGCGGGGAGGCGCGAGGGCCGGGGCCGCCGCACGCGCCCGCAGGCGATCCAAACGGCGCTCCGGAGACGCTGCACACAACAAACAAGCAAACAAACAGGTAACCCAGAGCGGCGCCAGCGCCGGCACGGCGAGCAGGCGGCCGCCCCGCATCCAGAGGGACCGCCGGCCCGCAGCCCGGGGCTCCCGCGAACCGCCCGGCCCCCCACCGCCCCCACTCACCGGAACCCCGGGCCCCGCGCCGCGCCGGCTCCGCGTCCGACCGCGACGCCCGCCGCCCGCCCCGCGCCGGCTCGGCCCGAGGCGACCCCGCCTCGCTGCCGGGCAACTTTCTCCGCTCGCCGCGGCCGCCGGGCCCCTCCACCGCGCAGAGCTGACTGTCAAAAGTCAGTCCAACCCGACCCACAGGGAAACAGCTGCAGGAAGTGACTGCGGAACCCGGAGGCGGCGGAGGAGGAGACGGAGGGCGCCGCGCGGCGTCACCACTGCGCATGTGCGCAGCGGAGCAGGCGCGGCGGCGGCGGCCCTGGCGGCCCTGGCGGCCCTGGCTGGGACCGCGGCTCCAGCGGCTCTGGAGGACCCGCCGCGCGGGGCAGGAGCTGAACCGGTGTGAGGAACGAAGGCCGAGCCAAGAGGCGGCTGCAGCGCGGCCAGTCTCAGCCGACTACGACCTGATCGCCGCATACCCTGGAAAGTTGATCCGCACAAAAACCTGGGCAGAGCTTCTGCAACTTTCCTGTTCTTGCGACGAGATCCGAACATTTTTCATCGCAGCCCCTCCCTCAGCCTGCTGGTCGCCGGCTTAGGCAACTGAATGGCACTAGCACAATGTCCCTGACTCTTTGCTGTCGCAGAAGCTTTAAACTACACGGTCCCGCACTTCCGCCTCAGGGTGGAGAAAGGAGAGCGAAGCCTCCGGCTCGGTGGTGTCCCACCGCACTGGAAGTCACAGCCGTACACACACACCTGCCCTCTCCCCTGCACTAACGTGAGCAGGGGGTGGAGGAGACTGTCTCTTGTCCCTCGGAGCCTCACCTGCAAGACAGGATGGACCAGAAGGAGACCAGCTAAGCCTGGGATATCACATCCTCTCCTAGCCGACCTGGACACCAGGGTTGACACCCGGAGATTAGCTGAGGGATTCTGGCTCTAAGATTATACTAGTTAGTAGTACTTTCGGCATATGAAGATTTGCTGGCTGTTTTTGCCCTATGTAAAACATGATGTAAACTTACTGTGTGGACCATTTTAAGAGTACAGTTCATTGGCATCAAGTACGTTCACACTATTGTGTGATTATATTTTAATGCTAACGAGACCTAAGGATAGTAAGAGCCACTCTAGTTGTAGACAACCTTAGGCAAGAAATTAAGACTGTTTCTTTGGCTGAAATTTATGCCAGCCAATACCAACAAGCCAGCAGTGCCTTCCTGAGTACAGTGTTTAGCAGGCATATACACAGCTAATGTACGTCAGCATTTGGGGAGGGTAATCTATCATCTGAATTGTTTTTCCAACTGCATACGTACATATACTTTACGTGTTAAAAATGTTAATGGCCACATTGTTTTTAAAATAATAATTGTGGCTGAAATCCACTCAGCATCCCTGTGGCCTTACCTAGTTGTAGAATTTCATAGTTCACAATTTTCAGCTAGAATCGTAGCTGGGTTATAGTTTACCTTTTCAGTCTGACCCGCCATAGTCTCCTCACCTCCACTCACAGGCCCCTTGCACTCTGCCTACCTTCCCACTTCTGTGATTTAATTTGATCAGCATCTTTAGTAACAAATGCTTTTTCTTCCCATCCATGAATTTCTAAATCGTATCCTTCAAGGCCGCTTCCTCCATGAGCTCCCAAAGCATTTTCTCTACAAAGCTCAAAGACACAGTTGGTTGCCTCACATTATCATTACTTAAAGAGATACTTAATCTGCCCTATAAACTCCATGAGTGCAGGAGGAATACATGTCTTGGAGTTTTCAAAATTTATGTGTTATGGTGTATACGTTTTATATATCAGGATAAATATCTGAAAAATTAACTGAGGGACCCCACCCTCTACACATACACAAATGCCAATTGCTTGTTCTCTATGCCTGATCTTATGCTTTTCCCAGACTTCTAAGATATTTCATTCCCTGCCTCAGAGAGAAAGAAAAAGGCAGTTTCCCAGATATTTGGGTCTTATGAAAAATTTACTGATAACAATCAAAGAACACAGCCTCCAGCGTGAATTGAACCTGAACTCAACAAAATCTTTACAACTGGGTCAGTAAGCAACTTCATGATAAATGGAGAAAAGATTGAGGTTGTTCAAGATTTTGCTTCACTTGATTCTATAGTCAACACCCACGGAAGCAGCAGTCAAGAAATCAAAAGACATTGCATTGGGAAAAGCTGTTGCAAAAGGCCTCTTTAAAGTGATAAAAAGTAAAGATGTCATACTGAAGATGAAGGTGTGCCTGACTCATGCCATAATATTTTCAGTCACGTGTGCTTGTGAAAGCTGGACAGTAAAAGAGACAGGAGAATTGATGCTTTCGAATTATAGTGCTAGAGAAGAATATTGAATATACCATCGACAGGCAAACCTACAGCCGTAGCCCTGTGGAATCTGATCCCGTCAGATCTAGGAAGCTAAGCAGGGTTGGGCCTGATTAGTACTTGGATGGGAGACTGCCTGGGAACACCAGGTGCTGCAGGCTTGGGAGAAGGACCTGGCGACTTCCTCCCAAAAATCAATCTGCCATTGAAAACCCTATGAACAGCAGAGAAGCACTGACAATAGTGTTTCCCCTGTTGTACAGAGGGTTGCTATGAGTTGGATACCGACTTGACGGCACGTAACAACAATCCACGGCCAAAAGAACAAACAGATCCACCCTAAAAGACGTACAATCAGAGTGCTCCTTGGAAGGAAGGATGGCTACGCTACATTTTACATATTTTGGACATGTTGTTAGGAAGAACCAATCCTTGGAGAAGGACATCATATTTGGAAGAGTGGAATATCAGCAAGAAAAAAAAAAAGGAAGACCCTCAACTAGATGGATTGACACAGTGTTTGCAAAAATGGACTTAAAAAAGATCATGTGCATGGCACAGTGTTGGGGCGTGTTTCATTCTGTTGTACATGGGGTTGCTATGAATTTGACCTAACTCAACAGCACCTAACAACAACAATAAAAACATATGATCCTCATGGCAATAACACTATTTGACAGTGCTTTTCTGCTATTCATAGGGTTTTCAATGTCTAATTTTTTTAAGAGTCAACTGCTGGGTGCTTCTCCCTAGTCTTAGTCTGAAAGCTCAGCTGAAACCTATCCGTGATGGGTGGCCCTGCTGTATCTGAAATATTGATGGCATAGCTTTCAGCATCACAGCAACATGCAAGCCCCCACAGAGGACAAGTTGATAGACATGTGAGGGGACACATATACTGCTCACCAAATATCAGTTTGCTCCTCCACATTTCTTTATGCAACTTGCAGTTAGATAAGCCCACGTGACTAGCTCTAGTCTGGGAAAGAAAATAATGTATGTCATTTCTAAGTCAGAGCACTTAAAAGCCAGTATGTGATTTTCCCAATATGGGAGCTGTGTTATTAGCTTGGTCTTTTTATTGACATATAATAATTGTTCATATTTATGGGCAGAGTGTAATGATTTGATGCATGTATACATCGTATAGTCATCAGATCAGGGTAATTAGCATGTCTATCTCCTTAAGTATTTATCATTTCTTTGTGTTGAGAAATTCTGACTCTTCCAGTTCTTTATAAAATATATAGTAAACTGCTGTGAAGCACAGCCATCTTACTGTGCTGTCGAACATTAGAATGTATTCCTCCTATGAAAATTTTCTTTAGTACCACCCAACCTACCTCTATCCCCTTCCTTCTACCCTTCCTAGCCCCTGGTGACCACTGTTCTACTCTCTACTTAAAATGAAATGGGAAGCTCTGTCTTAACATGAGTCACAGAGTGGAAGCAACTGGAACCCTGAGTCTCTATTAGGAATGGAGTGGCCCTAGAGTCCCTACACACACAATCAACTGCCCAAGTAAGAAATAAGCCATTGTCCTGTTAAGCCATTGAGATTTTGAGGTTAATTTGCTACCACACACAATCTGGACTCTGAGTAGATTCCACATTGTTTGGTCAACGGCTGCTCTCTTACAGCTGACTCTACTGTGATGAGAGTAGGGCTAATTTGTTTCTCCTGTCAAGTGCAACAAAGGAACCTCCAGTGGCAATGCCACTGGCTCACAACCTTTGATCATTTCCATTATTTTCTTTATTTGACTATAACTGTTCTCCATGTTTATAGTTTTTAAGCTCATACATCAAAATTTTCATTTTCTACCATCAATGGGTACTCCTAATGGAAGATATAATCTTAAATGTATAATATTACATTTCAAGAAGGCAACAGGAAGCATTACAGCAACTTTAAAAACAGAACTTCAGGTATGTTTGTATTACTAGGAAACTCACTGCCAGGGGAAGTAAAACTAAGCAGAGTTCTGTATTTGTAAACAAAAGACTTGATTGTGGGAAATTGTGTTAGGAAGATGAGATGATTAGTGAGAAAACAATTATTTTCTATAATAAAAATCACAAATAATTAAATATAGAAAAAAATACACATATGAGCTTGAAAATAAGCAATTTCATTCTTCAAAATAATACATGTGTGAGCTTCCCTAGGATGACAGACACATCCTACAGTGTAGCTCTAAGCACTGTTTTGGGGGCTGGAGACAGCTAAGAGGAAATTTCATCTACATAATCTAGACTCACAGCAATAATGTGCCCAACTGTAGGGGAGGAAAAATAAAGTGAGTTTTCTCAGGGATGCAAATGTACAATTTTCCTAGTAATTCCTCACATTTAACAGCACAAAACCATATAAAAATTGAACAAATATAAAACATAAAATTGGTATAAATGAAAAAGATAACTACAGATTTTACTTGTGGTTTTATGTGACAAGTGTTTTAAGAAAAGCTATTTACAAATTTTCTGCAAATCTTCATGTAGTTTTCATGCCTTGGGAAGATGGGTCTTGATCATTCTCTGGTTTAAGCACCACAGCACACTAATATGTATGATCCCACGGGTAAAGTTACCCCAATCTCAGAAGCATCACTTCACTTTCCCTAAATATCTGAATACCTTGAATTTTGACCATCTGTGTAAATTTCTCACACCAATGCTTTTGCTGAGTATGTTTTTATGCTATCAATTCACATTAAGGTATAACACAAAAAGAAACAATTTACAAGTTATTACCAGAGCTATTTCAAGTACATTGTTGAGAGCACTGTACACAGTTTCATATAATGTCCCATTTGTGTGGTTCCCTGAAATAGATTTCTTTTATATCCAAGTCCAGAAAAAAAAAAAACCTTTTCCCAAGAAACTGGTTTATTTTTTAAATTAACACTGAATCTTATAATTTGATCACTGTGGTAACCATCTGCCAAGATATCCCCCAATGATCCCAGCCTCTTCATATTCTTGTTTAATTCATATTCTTGTTTAATTGCATCCTATAATGTCCAAGGGTTGATCTGGGGGACCAACAGAATATTACAGAAGTGTTGGTATATCGTTTTCAAAGTTAGATCATAAAAGACAATAGAGCTTCCTCTCTCTCATCTCTTAACTCAATCAGGACATCACCTACCATGTTGTAAGGACACCCAGGCCACGTGGTAGAGAGGCATGGTGTGGAACTGATGCCTCTCCCAAAAGCCATGTGGGTGTGGGAAAGGAAATGTCTTAGAAAGGGATTCTTCAGTCCCAGCCAAGCCTTCACATAGCTGCAGCCTCTTGAAACACTCCAAGCCAGAACCACCCAGCTAAGCCACGCCTAGAGTCCTGATCCTCAGAGATTCTGATGGTTGTTTCAAGTAGCTAAGTTTTGAGGTCATGTGTAATATAGTATTAGATAATAGATCTGCTTCCTTCTTTCTTTCAGCTGTTAGCAATGTTAAATTCAAATATGAGGCTCACCTGTAAAACATGTACAGGTTGAGCATCCCATATCTGCAATGCTTGGGATTTCTGATTTTTTCCCCCAGATTTTGGAATACTGTATTTGCATATACATAATGGGATATCACAGGGAAGGGACTCAAGTCTAAATATGAATTCCCTTCTGTTTCATATACATCTTATACACACAGCAGAAAGGCAATCTCATACACTCTTTTAGCGTGTCTGCATTTTGACTACAACCTGCCACATGAGGTCAGGGAACTTTCTACTTACGGTGTTATGTCCGTGCTCAAGAAGTTTCAGATTTTGGAGCATTTTGAATTTCAGATTTTCAGATTATGGGTGCTAAAACTGTACAGGGCTTGTGCATTATTATATTCCTACTTTTTTCTCTATTTCTTTTTTTATTTTTATTTTATAAGCCAGCTCAAATAATTTTTGGGAATGAAGCAAAATATTTTTATGACAAAATAGAACCAGAAGAAGATAATAAGATACAAGCAAAGAAATAGATATTGTACGTTACAGCCAAGTTTGACGCTTTTTTCATCATGGAAGAAACTTAAGTTATTATCTGAGGCTTTCTTAACAGATTTGAACATATGTTCTAGATGGGAAAAAATAAAAATATTCAACAAAGTTGTAAGTCATTCAAAAATGAAGGTTATACTTTTATGAGTATTGATTCCCAGTCACTAGTCCATAAGATATTTTCACCAGTTTGCTGGGAAACAAGAAGAGTAATAACAATGCAGCCAATTTTCCATTAGATTAAATTAATTCAACTTAAAAATGACTTTATTTTGGATTGTGTTCTTCCTAACTCCCATGTACCTTCTTTATTATATGATCAAAATAGTGAATAATGGTTGCTTTTTTTCATGTTCTTAATCAGACAAGTTCCCCATCTCTCACAGCATCTATGTGTTTTTGCTGGGTGTTTTTCTTAGTAAATGTTCCTACTAAGTGCAGGAGCCACTGCCCTTAAAGAAGTTCTGAGGGCAGTGGGAGGTGGCTGGGCAGTGCACAGATCTAAAGACAGGAGAAAGTCTGAGGGTACAAGAAGCCCACCGCTCCCTCACACCCTTTGCATATAACACTCACTCCAGAAGGGAAAGTGCAACTACTTTGCACCTCAGGTCATCCCCTCCTTGACCTGGTTGCTGTTCCAGAGCAGTAATGGCCTCCTACCCTTGGACCTTGGGCCCTGTGATGTCCATACAAGTGGTGACCCAACCCTTTCACATGCTAACGGTGTCTGTAGTATGAGGAGGACCGCCAGATAACATATGTATTGTGCTTCAAATGTGCAGAGCTACTAGCTATAACTAATCAAATTCCATTAAAAGTAGTCTAAATAGATGGCCTGGGCTGGGATTTAGCTCAGTTGGTGGGGTGCCACTCTGCGGTCTCTGAGGCCCTGGGCTCAATCCCCAGCACTGCAAAATGGCAATCCACTCCTGAAGCAATCCTGAAACAGCCATTGAAAACCCTATTAGGGTGGCTATGAGTCCAACTTGATGGCACCTAACAACAACAACGCCTGCAGCCATAGCCCTGTGGCATCCAATCCCGTCAGATCTCGGAAGCTGAGAAGGGTCGGCCCTGGTTAGTACCTGGATGGGAGACCGCCTGGGAACACCAGAAGCTGTAGGCTTGGGAGAAGGACCTGGCAACCCCCTCCCAAAAATCAATCTGCCATTGAAAACCCTACGAACAGCAGAGAAGCACTGACAATAGTGTTTCCCCTGTTGTACAGAGGGTCGCTATGAGTCGGATACCGACTCGACGGCACCTAACAAC